>JAMXBB010000001.1:158000304-158192352 GCA_024138015.1 Lumnitzera littorea | reverse complement strand
AAAAAAAAAAGAATTAGAATTTTTTTTTAACTCTAACATTTCATTTGTTAGTTCATCGAACTATATATATTCACAATGTAACGTGATCTTAGTTGAATTAATTGCTTTTACTTGGAGAAAGAGAAAAGGCTATTGAAATATCTTCTAAAAGATGTGACTAAAATCATTCTTTTAATATTATACATATATATATATATATACACACACACATACTAGGGGACGTATGTAACTACAATATGTATGCAAATATAACACAATTCATCAAATATTAATTGTGTTGTGCTTAGTCTTTGTGGATTGAATTGGGTCTATAGGTAAAAACTATGATGCATGTAAAACAAAACACGTGTTATCTAATATAATCATTTTGATATTATAGTCTATTAAGTATGAGAGTATGTAGATACCTTACCAATGGAGGATCGCTTTTATTTGTAATGTAGATGTGAAAATATTTTAGGAAACTTCAATAAAGATGAATCTTGAGGAGAAAAGTGTACCTTAATGGATTTGGAAAATGCAACCATGGATGTCAAAGGATCTTGAGATATCAAGGTATGGTTTGATCAATTGACTTACTTTTCCTAGTTTCAGTGTTTTCCTTAATGTGAGGTTCCTACCTTCAACATAGTTCCTTAGTTGAGCATTCGTCAAATTAGAGGTCAAAAGTTCTTCAAGGGTAGATAGTCCAAAAATAGTGGATAAGTTCGAGCTAAGGACAGTTGGTCATTCTAAAAACTAGACTCAACTCGTTTAAAAATTATTGAATTTAAGCTCAAGTTAAACTTTTATCAAGCTCGCAAAATAAGGCTCAAGCTCAAGCTCAGTTCATTTAGTAAAATGAGCTTTATTTTAAGCTCGAGCTTAACTCGTTTACGAGTGTAGAGTCTAAGTATATGAAATAAAAAAAAATATATAAATAAATAAATTAACAAATAGTAAATAAAAATTATATTTTATATTATGTATATCCTATAACATATTATATATTTATATATATTATGTATATATTAGCTTTTGAATTTAAATAATATATAATATATATAAGATTTGTAATATATATAAAGTTTGCGAGTATAAATGAGCCAACTCGCGAGTTTCAATTAGAGCTCGAGTTTGGATTATTCAAATAAACAAATTTTTTTTTTTATTGAATTTGAGTTCGAGCTCGACTCATTTATTAATCAAGTTCACATCAAATTGAGCTTAAAGCAAATTGAACTAACCGAGCTTAAGTACCTTGTGAGTAGCTTAACTCATTTACCTTCCTGCTCGTTTGGCGTTAAAGATCACATAAAATATAAAGTCCACTTAGTCGTCATCCAATTAAATAAATAATCCTTCCTAACTATTAACTATTTTGATTAACATATAGATCTGCACCTTGTCTGGTTACATGATACCCTATACCATGACGAGGCCTCAAATTGTTTCAGTATATAAGACCCAGGATTAAGTAGAATTTTCTCAACATCATCTCTTTATTTTATAGTAACATTTCTCATCTTCTTGAGAGAAGCAACAATCAGGCTGAAGATCGTTTGAGAGTAAATGGAAGTTACGATGCAATGTAATGACCCATTGGTTACAACCATCAATGAAAATTTATCTTCTGCTAGGAGAAGTGGAAAGTCTGGGACTATTTTTAGAGTACCACCTAGCATGTTGGATATCCAAAAAAATTGATTCTCCCCGAAAATCATTTCCATAGGTCCTTATCATAATGCAACTCCTCGAAAGGATACAACGTATGATCTCAAGATGAGTCATCTTTTAAACCATTTGGAACATCATATGGAGCCGAAAGCCAAAAGGTGCTATTATGATTTGCCTAGCATTACTAGTGATGAATTCGTTTTTATGATGGTCCTCGATGGCTGCTTCATCATAAACTTGCTGCTCTTGTTAAAGGTAGATTATATATATGAAATAGATACCTCGTTTTCCTTTTTTTTTTTCCGATTATCTTAATATCAATTGTTGAAATTAACAACTATGTATATGTCTTTATTCTACAATTTAATAGGAAAATCAACTTGGTCCAAGTGAGAGTAGTGGCTCTGACTCTCCAATTTGGAAGACACGTTGGCTATTACCATCTCTTAAGCATGATCCGATAAAGCTCGAAAACCAAATCCCTTTCTTTGTTCTTGAAAAACTTTTCTTGCTAACAAAACCAAGAACTCAGCCATCTGAGCTCAAGGATCTTTTACTAGCTTTCTTTTGCTTTGAGTTAGATATCAACTCGAGTGATTGTGTCAACAGGAGTGATTGTGCACACCCACTGGGTCTTCTGCATTCATTCTTCGTTGAGCGATGGTTTAAAAGTCAACAGCGAAGGGATAAAACTTCATCAAGAGGATTTCCACAATTGATGTATTCTGCCCAAGAGCTTCAAGAGGCAGGGGTTTCACTCTAGGGATGGAGGTCGCTTGAACCATTTTTTGGCCTCAGGTCTGACCTATTAGATATCATATTTTGCGATAGATTTTTGGCGATAACTTCTCTGCGCCTTGATGAGAATACAAGTACCATGTTGTTGAATTTTGTGGCATATGAGCAATGTGATGAATCCCAAGGGCTATACTTCACAAGTTACCTCCTGTTCCTAGATAGCCTGATTGACACTACAAAAGATGTTGAAATCCTACATAAAAAAGGGATTTTAAAGTATCCCCTCGGAACTGAGAAGGAAGTGGTTAACCTTTTCAATAACTTTTGCAAGGAGATGCTCTATGACTTTGATCAAACCTACTTGTCTATTGACATGAATGCCGTCAACAATCATTGCAAGGCCTTCTATAACAGCAAATGGCACTTCGAGTGGAGCAATCTAAAGAGGGAAAGATTCAGCAGTCCTTGGACATTTCTGTCACTTGTTGCTGCCATTGTTCTTTTAATACTAACATTGCTTCAAACGATTTACACCATGGTTTCTTATCATCATCCAAATTAAGAGCACCCATAAAGATCCACTGCCGTAGCTCTCCTCAGTCTCCTTGTTTCAAAAGTTTCTTGACGACTACATGTGGTACTTATCACTACCTTCTCATACATCGAGCTTGTTTTTGTTTTTTTACCGGTTGTTGGAATATATGTTATGTTGTAACGACCTCTTAGATTTATATATTATGTTTTGTTCACTCGATCATTCTTGGACATTTTCTTAATTATATTGTGCTACTAGTATTTTTGTGATTTTCCCACAATTTTTAGTATTAGAAATAATCAATATGCTAATTCTAATGTTCAACCGGATGAGATGAAAACACTAATAGTACAGAAGATAGTAGTTATAATATTGTTACTTTTTACTAAATCCTCGCACTGAATGCTATATGTTGCACGAATAAAACCAAGCTGGTGCTCGTTTTTATTTGAAATTGTTTTTGAGTAAGTTATACTTCATAATATAACCTTTCGCTTTCTTTAATTTAAATATTTATGTTATCTTTTTGGATACTCTACATGCTTATAATCTATCCTATCATGCAACTATTATCTAAATATTGAAAAAATTAAAAAATTACACAAAAGTGGGGAAAAAAAAAAAAGCAGATTATAGTGTATTACTATTTAACACTCTTATTTTGGCTGCAATTTATGTCCTTATATGGATTTGACTTCTCAATTTTCATCAATTTATAGATTAATGTATCTTCATTATAATGTTTTTCTTAAAAAAAATGGATATAAAATCATTCATGTCCAAACTTTTAGCAAAATTATATACTTTTATATACGATTCTATAAGTTTATGATTTTACCGATTCTATACGATTTTATACGATTCTATTAATTCTATACATTAAAATAAATAGTAGAATCATGATTTTGAAAACTATAGATATCATTATAATGTAACTTTATCGTAATTTCAACCATTAATTATACGTAACAATATTTTAAAAGAGAAACTAGGAGACATAAATGGAGATGATTCATTTTCATCAATGAAGATATGAACACAAAGTGCAAAACTTTAGCAATCCTAAAGAGAGCTTAGTATAGTAGAATTTACTTTAGAACTATCATATCACACATACATCTACAATATGTGTTAAACCAAACCATGTGCTATTCAAGAGTTTTTCCAAACCATTAAATTTCAATTTGATTCCATTTATTTTATGGATTAAACCATATTTTGTAATTTATGAAAGTATACTTGCATAATTTACAATATCTTATGTTGGTGTGGAATCAAACAAAAATAAATTCCTACTCTAGAATATGAATTATATCGTGTATAGTGATGAGTAGGGTCAAATCCATAGGGATTGGTAAAATTTATTTCTTTTAAAAGTCACAGATTAAATAAAGAAAAGATGGGGGTTTTGTAAAGACTAAAGTAAATAAAAGATAATCTACCAATAGAAAATAATGTAACTTAAAAGAAAAATCAATAATATCTAACATTTACCCAAATATATAATTACAACTTTAATTCATGGAATTGATCACTAATTTAAAGATAATTTTTCTTTGTCTCAAATAAATTGGTTTTGGCTAGTAAGGGGCTCTAATAACCTATCTTCCTTTAATTTTTCAATGATAAAAACAAACTCTTTATTTATTCATTGACTAAATAACCTTAAACAAGCTCTAAAGGTTTAATTTGACAATAGCATTAAAACATCGTAGAGATTACCAATTCTAGTAAACAAGCTCTCAAGGTTAAATTGGTCATATCTATCTTTTATATCTTGTAAAACAAATCTTTTTGAATATTTGTTGTCTTTTAAAAGAAAATAATCCCTTGCTTTCCTCTTTAATGTAGTACATGGGATTGGCTATCTTGTCTTTCTTAAATTGTAGACACTCAAATCTCCTTGAATCAGATTATGAGATGTAAATAATTATTTCTTACTTTCATCTCTAAGATTAAGCTTCTAAAATTCTTCAAAGCACTTAGATGATACTAATATAACATTGATATGCTTTGATTCTTTTTCAAATGCACATTGAACTTTTCTCTTTAGAAAACTAAGAAAAACTAAGACAAGTTGCAAATTGCATAGTGACACCAATTGAATTTTTAGACCCTTTTTCTTACACTTATTGTACTTGTGATTACTCTTACCTATATTTTTTGTATTTGCACATTTTTCCTATAAAAAATATAAAAATATACACGTAACTAGAGTATAAAGTTAGATTGAAATAATTTAATTTTCATAGTTATCATCTTATTAAAAAATAATAAATTCATTTAATAATAATACCGATATCACGTAAAAAGTCATTGAAGTCAATATTCATGTGATTATGAAATTTCAAGTAGATAATCACAACTAGTTTTATTTATAAAGTTAGCATATAATGTAAATTTTAAGCCAACTCCATATATACATGTATGTATTTACATAATGTATAAATTATGACAACAGAAGTTAAATATCTATATGTATGTATAAATTATGATAATAGAAGTTAAAATATATCTACATTAAAAATTTATTTTAGTACGAGGTTACAACAAAAGAGCTTTCTAGTTACTAAGTTTTTAATTTTTTTTCCTATTAACGTTTGGTTGGATTTATCCTTTTAAGCCAATCATAATTTTCTTTTACTTAAAAATTTTCTAAACCAAATTAGAGGAAAAAGAAAACCACATTTTCAATTTGATTTCTCAATTTTCCTGCTTGCCCCTATCCAAAGTTACAAAACTTTAATTATAGTACAAAACTCCCTCTCTGCTTGTTAGTTGTATTTTTTTTTTAATATTTTTGCAGCTGTTTCTTCTTTTCTTTTTCTATATATATATATATATATATATATATAAAGTTTCTCTTGCTCAAAAGGACCTTAATATACTGACAACAAAATAAATCTTTTAATGAATAAATATAATGGTGACAAAGAATCATTTCAATATCTTTAAAAAAAATTAATTATTATATAAATAATAGGTTATTGTAAGATTTGTAAATGGGTTTCTCTTGGTCACATGGAAAGATTTATAAATAATCATATCCCATTGCATATGATTGTATTCACCAATCTTAAATGGTTGAATGTCATTAAAGTATTATACAAGATGTAACTCTTAGAAATTTTACGGGACATTAAAAAGAAAAAAAAGGAGAGAACTTACTGCCTACTTTAAACCCATACGATGAAATATTTAGAACCTTTAGAACCCAATATGAACATTTGAATTTTTGTACATCTCTAAGTAAAAACTGAATAGCAGCAACAATAATAGTAGCAATTGATATAGCTAGATGTCTCTAATGGACCCCTAAGATTTTAGCCCTAAACTGCTGCCCATTACTAAGCAAATGGGCAGACAATAAATGTTAGACCCATGAACCCATGCCAAACCCCATTCTCTTCATGCCACATTTCCACTTCACTTCTCTGCCTTGCCTTGCGTTGAATCAAACTCTCGCAGCCCCAAACCCAAAGCAAATGCTTTGCCATTTTATAGCAACTGAATATTACACCCAATGAGTTGGCCCAACTTACCTTAACTAATGTAGCTAAGTGAATCTATAGCAGATCATGCCATAGCATGTGAATTGTGCCACCCAAGTACTTTCTTTTATCCATTAAATCTACACAATATCCACTCAAAGTACAGTTAAGGACACACTCCACCCAAGCAGAATCTGCTGAATCTTAAAACCATTCTCTTTATTCGCAAAAACCAAATGCATTTAGGGAAAGCAGAGACGACTTGAAAATCACAAAACACCACCGACGCCCCCGTTTACGGTATAGAAAAATCAAACACCCTCCTCATGGACAAAAGCCAATAGCATTACTCATCCTTCGGGTTGAACACCATACAAGTATACATATTCCACTTCCTCGTCCAAAGGATGGTAGAGCAAATCCAAACAAACTTCGACTTTTCTCGTGGAAGCATGTCAGGGACACACACCAAGCAAACGTACTCGGTAGGACAGAGCAAATTACAGAACCCACTACGTCCATCAGCTGAAGTTCCTTTAACCCACCACGTAAGCCCTTCGACGGTGTAAACCAATTAAGGTAAGCTTCGACTCTTAGTCCACTAAAATGAGAACCTGACTTCGCTTCCTTTCACTTCCATGTCCGCATCGTGACCACGTACTGCTCAAAGCCAAGAGACTAGAGCAGATGACGTGTTACAATCAACCCGCGTCGACCTTCGAGAAACCAGCAATGCGAGTCCCTCTAAGTAAACCCAACTGCTTCATGCTTTGGATTCGTTTTAAGCGCCTATTCAAGGAATTTTCGTTTAAGAACATGGGATTGATGAAGGCAATGAATTGAGCAAACTAGGATAATAAGTTGGTAGAAAAAACAAGACAATGGTAACTACGTTGTGGTCTGGCTGTGGTCAACTAATATGAAGTTTTGGTGAATATACTTTAGGTGAAAAGTTATTAAAACTATTTTAATTGGCTACCGTTGGTTATGCCCGTGGTCCAGAAAAAGTTCTAAATTTTAACATGTCGAGCAGCTATATATGATATTTAAAATAAATAAATAACAGAATGGCGATAGTGTCCCCGCTTAAGGTGATTAACATAATATTGTATTTTAGAGACGCCAAAATTTCTAAATATGGTAGAATGGGAAAAGAATCTATTCGTTTTATTTCCAAAATCCCGATTCCAGTGTAAAGAATTGAGTTAATGTTGTTATAAAACAAAATATCTTCTAAGTCAAGAGAAATATTATCAAGTTAGTACTTTATTCAGCCATCTTAACATAATATTGTTTATAATTAATTAGATCTTATCTTATTATTCATTATAGTTGCCTTAAGAATAGAACTTAAAACACAAATTAATATCTATGGCATTAATAATAATAAGATAAACATCGAGTCAATATTTGTCTCTTGTTAAGCAAGTTATGAGAGTGCTCACATTAGCAAAATTTGAATATTGATTAGTGTTATTAAATTTGTACTTTTGGTTATAGTATATAAAGAAATAAGTTCCAAATTGTTGATTGAATTTTATAGAAAAAATATAATAATAATAACAAATAAATAAATAAACAACATTAAATTAATATAAAGTTGGGAATGGTCTATATGTGTGTATATATGCATGTATATATATATTTTCTATTGTGAAATTAGATTACAAGTTGTCAGTTGTCGCTACTTTTTCTTCTCCTTGTACTCCTATATATATAAATTTCATTTACTATTATATTATAAGCTGATTTGTTTATTTGATAAGAACCTAAAATAATTAAAATGGTTTAAACTTAAAAAATCATATTTTATTCTTTTACATTATGTTTTGGGTGAGGGGATGAATTAGAAAGGAAAGAAAGTAAGAGGAAAAAAAAAATGGAGGGAATGATATGGAAGGAAAGTATTTGTTTGGATAAGGGAGGAATGATCGTAGAAGAAAAATTGATTAGGTTTTTTAAATAAAAAATGTGTTAAAATACCAAAAATACCCTTAAAAGCTTAAAGTGTATTTTTATTTAAAGGGCATTGATGTCATTTCATTAATTTTCCTTCATACTTCCTCCACATGTGAAAAGAAAAGTTTTTATAGGATTAGAGAGAATCTTTTCCTCTTCAATCCCTTCCCTTCCTCTTTTCACTCTTTATCATACAAGGGAAAGGAATAAATTCCTTCGCAATTCTTCACCTCTCGCTTTCTTTCCTCTATCCCAAACACATGGTTAAGCACCTCTTATTTAAAATAAATTAAACTCATAACTTTCTCTCTCTCACATACACATCTATATATATATACACATCTATATATATAAAAGATAAGAAAAAAAATGAACGACATTTCGAGATAGGAAAATAGTTTGATGATTAAGTAACAAAATGATTTATTACTGATTATCTATACAAAGTTAACAATTGTAGTTGTGATATTATCACCAATGTTAAATAAATAAACATATGAGTTTAACTACTTATCAATACATGTATAAGTACATATATATATTATCATCTAATATTGAGTAAAGCTATATTGATTCCATTAAAAAATACGTTTTTGAATTAGATCATTTTAAAGTCAATTATGTTTATTATAATATAAACAAACTAAGATAAAAAAAAATTAATAAATAGTATAAATGAATATGTATTCAGAGGAAATTAGGAATGGAAAACTTGTGAATTTGTTTCTCTTATTCTTATTAAAATATAATATTGTAAAATATAAATCAAAATATCAATGTAAATAGTCATTAAACATGCTAACCTCATATAGTGAATATCAAAATGGAGCAAGAAATTGAATCTTAATTTTGTTTGGCACATATAGGTGTCTAATTCTAGAGATAAATAAGAAATTTCCAACTTTCTTATAGAAAGAAAAAGTAAATAAGACTCAACTTTTATTTCCTGACCCTAATAAGAAATATAGGATTTGATAATTTTAATAGGTTATAATGTGTCTATAAGTAGCACGTAATAAAATTAGAAAACAAATAAGCATAAATTTGGCCTTGCCATGCTCTATGTTTATCTCTAATATATTAAGGAATAATGAAATAGTCAAAGGTAAATGCTTAGCTATTAATTGATACATGAATTCTAAACTTTAAATGGAAGCAATTCAAACTTATAAGTATTAGTGAATATTTTTGTACATATCTTAACAAATTGAATAACATTGATAACTCCGAATATATATATACACATTTTCCTTAAAGTGTTGAGTCGCGTGAAAGTCTTATAAAGTTTCAATTTTAATTTATTTGGTTTTAACAGTAAATAATATTAATATCTTAACAAGCCTATGCTATAATATAAAATTAATGTGTACCTTACTAAATCACCCAATACATCAATTAGATTTAGCGATTGTAAGAATTAGCTTATTCTAACTTAGTTTTGAACTTATAATCAAAATGTTTATTAGTTATCATTTAGTGTGTGCCCTATTTGTTTTGTTACCTTGCAAATGAATATAATAACTATTCAACTTAAAATTTAAAGTGGACATGTATTGTACAATTGCATGAAGAACATTGTCAGTATCACGCAAGTGTAGGGAGAGGCTCTAGGAAGATGATGCTTCATTCAATGTAATTTCATCTCAACCTCTAAAAATTACCACGTACCAACAAATATCATCCTTTGATTAGGGCTTTATCCTGCAAATGCATCCACTTAAGGCTATCTACACTCTTGAGCATATATGTATTATTATATCATTATTTTAATAATAAAGTAAAACCTTACTTGAGCTAAGCTCGCAGTATTTAAATATATTAATTAATAAGATATTAGGCTAAAGGGAATTTAACTCAGAGTGGTGGCACCTGAAGTTCATGTATTGGTGCCTATTCCCTAATGCCTAGCAACTAGAGGGCGTAAATCCAAGCTGCACACAGTTTTTAGTTTACTGTGTATACCGTTGCATTCATATAGTTATACATGTATTGTACCGTTGATGACTTGTTTATTAATTGTTTGTTGTATGATATGATAGATCATCTCACTAAGCTGTGGTTTTGGTCACCCCGCAATAATCTTTTTTGCGGATTATATCAAAGTTGAGAATGAGTTAGGAGTCAAGCGATGAGTGTATAAGCCTCAAATTATGAAGGATAGGTATAGAATATAATATTATTTAGACTAAACTTAGATTATGTGAATGAGACTTTTAAAACATGTATTCTTCTATATTCAAAATTTATATCCCTTTAAATTTATTTTGAATTAATATCCTTTAAAAAGTTTTAACAACCTGATCTTATTATTTGGTAAGATATTTTTATTCTCTACGATTTTGGCAAACAGTGAAATATTGGTTTTCATAGATATTTTCATATAAATGTATTAAATATATTATGATTAAACGTAATGAGTAAAAATTTGATTAGAATTTTGTAACTTTCGACTTACAAGATAATTTTCATATTGTGAGTGTATACGTAATATGAAGATTTTATAGTAATTCTACTAAACTCTTTTTAGAAGTGTTACAATAATAGACCAATTCTTTTGTATATTATTTAGTTTGCATATTGACCAAAGTTATTAAATAAAAAGACCTCAAGGTATTAGATCAAAAGTAAAAATTTTATACTATATACTTGATGGTACCATTTTGCAATACAAGAAAAAAATGTTTGAAATTTCAAAATTAGTGTAGAAGAGGGGTTTGTTTGCATTGGTTGCTGGCATGCTGCGTAAATCGCGCACTATATGCAACCTCATATGAGTGACTTGGTAATAACATACAAGGAGAGACTTAGCGACAAGGAAATAAGAAAGAGGAGTAGATAATTTGATGGAGCTTGAATGCACACATGACATTCTAATAGTACAACAATATTTCTCTTGTCTTTGGAAGACTCTCCAAAAATTCTCCGAAAGAGTCCTTAAATGAGGAGAATCTCTTAGGTATTTATAGAGTTAAAATGTCGAGGACGTTTGTCAGATCATGTTGATAGTTAATGATTGAAATGAGTTCTCATGTTAAAGGATTTCTTCATGTGCTTATGTTGAGTCCATGCTATGGATAGCCTCCCTGAATACATGAGCATCTTAGGAAAGGTTGAACATAGACGAATCCGTTAAACCATCCTTATTCCAAACCTAGCATAACAAAAAAGTTAACTTATATTGTTATTGGAATACACCTAGTTTTCAACTAACAATATTAAATTTTATTGTAATTAATAAAATGAATAATTAATTGCTTTAAATTTTTTATTTTTTCGATTATAAAAGTCCATATCTAATATTATGCACATCAACCATGTCAAAAAAATTTATGTTGTCATATTTTTCTTATATTGAATTGTTGTAATCTTCTTATAACATAAACACTACCTAAAATTCATTTATTTTATATATATACACACATATATATACAGGAGTTCTTAGTGGTCACATCATGCTACGTCCTACCATCAGATAATTAAGCATATTAATTTAAATTAACTCAGTGTCACGTCACGTTGTTGGGAAAATATTTTTCTAATACTAGTTGTTAATTGTTATATTATATATATCACCTTCTGTATACTGCCAACGGGGCTAACGGCTAAGGGTTTGTCTTCGCATAGGTCAACTTTTACAGTCGTAGTTCCAGTAATCATTTTTTATATGGGACTCTAGTTACTCTTGTAGAAAGAGGGTTCCCATGCAATGTACATGACTTGCCTTTTTTTTCTTTTCTTTTTTTTTTTTTTTAATAGGAATTCCAGATTTGTAGTTAAAGTTTTCCATGTGGTGCTCTAATTTTTTATTTTAATAACTCGAGTTTTATATTATTCACATGTTATTGTCTTCTGTAAGAAAAAGGTTGAGACGAAAGATCATCTAAAAACATTTAAATAGAGTATAACTAAGATTACAGGGATATAAATAAAAAATACTAATAATGTTACAAAAAATATCACAAAGAAGGAAAATAATAATTCATCACACTCTAACACGCCTAAAATTGACTTATAGAACACGTGTAGGAATCACGTCCAGGGTTCATGGATGTGAACTGGGTCGTGATTCTTCCTGCCTTCGTTTAGCTTTCATCTACACACACTTGGAAGTTCACTCCCAAGTCCTAATCTCATGGGTTGATTTGCTCATCATCTTGCCTTCCTGCATATATTTGCCTTGGGTTCAGGAGGGTTTTCATGATTTGAGTGATGTATGTGATGTTCCTTCACTATGCCGTCAAAGGAGGCTTCTAATTTAAGGTCTTCGATTGATGTAAAACGCTTTTTTTTTTTTAGTCGATCGTCAAGAGCCGGATTTGGATCAGGGTGATTAGAGGAGGGAGAAGACGACATGGAGAAAGAATTCTCTAACGATTGCCACTTTGTTTGCTACAGAGCATATTGAATCAGTTGTCACTTTGTTTGCGATAAAATGTTGAATATGGAATTCGGTAAACATGGTATGTGTAAGTCGTTTTGGTGGATTTGAATAAATTATATTTGTAACAAAATAAAAGTAGTATTAGCATAATTTACATATGTTAGTTAAGGATATTTTTGTACTTTCACATTTACATTACTTTTTTTTTTTGGGCCAATCATATTTAGATTATTATCTTAGATCTACTGGCCATTTCCACTCTTTTTCCTAGAAAGCATGTTGAATCAGATTGTCACTTTGTTTGCGAGAAAATGTTGAATATGGAATTCTATGAACATGCTATGTGTAAGTCGCTTTGGAAGGTTTGAATGAATTATATTTGTACTTTCACATTTATATTATTTTTTTAAGGGCCAATTATATTTAAATTATTATCTTAGATCTAACTGCCAATTCCTTGTTTTATTCGTTCACTAATCCATTTGATCATATAATGGACATAATTAAAGGAAACGCACTTGTGTCATGGTGTTTGGAAAAATCATTTCCTAGCGCAAGTTGTGAATTGGTAAATACTATTTTTCGGCATCTAACTACCAAGGGTTTTTCTCCACATACAAGTCAACTGATTTCGAAATTCGAAAGACTAAACAAACCTTGCGTGGAAATTTCGTTAACTTATGGATCTAGCCTTGCCTAATAACATGATCCTAATGCCATGATGTGGCCACAAATTATTTCACTATATATATGAGTCAGTATAGCTGGAGTTTTCTCAACAAAAGCTCATAACCTCTATTTAGATCTTCTTTATTTTCTAGGAGCGTTTCTTAATCTTTTAAAGGGGAGCTCCAGGTAAGGGTAGTAATTTATGTTTGCAATTCGTATAACCATTCGTTCCTGATTTCGTGTTGAGTTTGTATCAGTTGTTAGGAGTATATAAAAATTTATTTATAACAACATGCTTAATGAGGGGTCTTGACCTACTTTTTCAAGCAAGCGACTTCCTTTTAGGCTCCTTGTGCTTTTGGCAGCCGGTCATTAACAATTTTGGGGTACTCGGAGGACCCCTCTTCTACTTATTTTATTTTTTCTTTTCCCATTTTCCCCTATCTCTATTGTTAATTTTGCTTAACTATGATATGTTGCTTGGAAAGATACTTCTTTTTAAACGGAAAAGATCCTTAAAATGTTGACGTGGTAATTTAAGAAGTTTATTAGGGTGTTTAAGATTAAAGATATTTAATTACAATTTGATTTATTTATGTTATAATTGTGTGTTTGTCATATTGTATCTAGTGTCACATTTATATTTTTTCCTTTAACTGTATGTATGGTATTGTAAATTACCAGCCTTAACACCAAATGGGCCGAGGACATAAAAGCAACAGGAAGTTAAGAAGACTGAGGAGTGTAAATGCCCCATACGAGGAGGAAGAAGGGAAAAGAGACACTCCTCCTGAGTGGGTCGTAACTATCAATGAATTCATTGATGAAGGAAAAACATACCAGTCTGGAAGGTCTTGGACCATCTTCAAAGTACCAACTAGCCTGTGGAAAGTTCAACAAAGTGCCTTTATTCCGAAAATAATTTCGGTAGGCCCTTTTCATTGTGAAATCGATACCGTGTGTGATCACAAGACACGCTATCTTCTACGCCTTTTGGGAGGTAAGGTCGGAGAAATCAATGGATCAAATATAGAGGAGGACAATGGGCCTGAATCTCGCAACGTTGTTCGTTTGGAGGACCTTGTCGAAGCCATGATGGAGTTGGAGCTGAAGACCAGAGAGTGCTACTCTGAGCCCTTTGATAACATTGACAGTGATGACTTTGTTAATATGATGGTGGTTGATGGCTGCTTTGTCATAGAATTGCTGCGCTTGCATTACAAGTTTGCGGTAAATAAGGTATGTAAAGTAAATGATTTCATGAATTAAGATTTCATTAGCTCCAATATATTTCTATACTGTAAATAAAGTTAAAAGCAACCTATTTGAATCCAGTTTTAATAGTCTAGTTTAAAAATTCAATACAAGCTAATGTGTAGGAAATATAGAGGTTTTAGGATGTTTTAGTGGTTGAAATATAGAATGAACATTATTTAAATAATGAATTAGTGGATGACTTTATTTTAACGAAAATTATATATATCAAAGAATAAGCATTTTGTGTATTTAAGTTAATATCATTTTATTAAGATCTAATAGCATTGTTTTAGAGCAATAATGCCATATCTATTTGCATGCAATTACATAATGTTCATCCTCTCTATTTACCACTATAATATTAACATTTAAGTAGTTTTCTATGTAAGCCCTAACTTTTTTTTATTCGAGTCTCATTGTTTGTAAATAATAACTTTTTAAACTATGTTGATTTTTCCTATTAACAAATAGCACCTAACAGCATATTATTGATCTATGTAATGATATTAAATAAATAATACTATAAAACATTCAAAATAAATTAAATTAGAAAAAATGAAAGAAAATTAAAATAATTGAAAAAGAAAAAAAGTGCAGGAAAATTATAGAAAAATCATATAATAATACAACCGATCATGCTATAACCTTGGAGTGGTCCAAATAGCCATGACTTTCTTTGTAACTCGGACACATAACTCAAAGTGAATCACTTGACCCACCATTATTAATGTGAGCGGCTACCCAATACTATTGGATTTCTTGTTTTTTTTTTTTTTTTTTTTCCTCTCTCGTTGTGATTCTTGAGATAGTGAATCTAGATACCCACTTTAGGTATGGGTTGCAACCAATAAAGGAAATTATGTGGTAGGTCAACCATGCATTAGGCAGGTGGCTCTGTATTTTTTAATTTTTAATTATTTTTCATTTGTTCCTTTTTTTTTTAATAATTTTTATGACTTTTATTTTCTATAAGTTTATTGTTTTTATATTTTATTATATTATTTATTTAATATATGTACATGGATGAGCATAACCTAACGATTAAAAAGAAAAAAAAAAAAAGAAAAAGGTTCTCGTCTACATTCGTTTGTCAATGTTGAGGACTCGAGTAGGGAAAAAAAAAAGGGTTCAAGATTAAAGTAGAAAACTAATAAAAAAAGTTGATGAATTGTTTTTTATATGGGTGTAGAAGTGAGGAGTACAAAAAATTTACTCGTTTATGGATTTCCTTAGTTCTCAAAACCTCCTTAGTATGATGCAAAGTAGGTAAAATGGATAAATCCAATAAAATATAAATAACTATTATAACAGATCATAGGCTGGATAGTAATAGATATTAATTCACAATGAAATAAACTAAAAACTTAAGCCTAATGTAAAACCTATGTAGAGTGTTAGTTATATTCTGATTTGCTCGGTACATACACAAAAGCAAGAAACATTTTTGTCTCACTAAAATTTTTGGATTATGCATATACACACAAAACAATTATCAGATGATCAATCAATACTAAAAAGGTCTTTTTTCTCTCATGTAATTTTTTGAAATATGTACATACCTTTCCAACCGTAACCATTATGAAAGTTCTCATAACTATTGATGACAGATTTATAAATAGCTACAATTTTACGGCTCTAGCAATGGTTACAAGACAAATACATTTATTCAAAAGTTATGGTAACGTAAAAACTTTCTTTAGAAGTTTTGTAGGAGTCCATCGATAATTAACCTAGAGTTCTGGAAATGTATATGCAAGTTTTTCATATTTTCTACATGAGAGAACTAGACGCTAACAAATTGAGCTTCTTTTTGCAAATATATCAGATAGATGTTGACGATCCAATTTTCACCATTCGCTGGATGCTGCCAACCCTCCGTCGTGATCTTATAATGTTAGAGAACCAGCTGCCCTTCTTTGTTCTCGAAAAGCTTTTCGAGATGACTAGCTTAGGCGAAGAACCATCCCTGCAAGAACTCGCTGTCACTTTCTTTGATCCATTGCTGCAAAGAGAAAATTTCTGTTCTGAGATGGACCCCAGCAACAAACACAAGCACCTACTTGATGTTTTTCGCTCCACCTTCATCAAAATCACTAGAACGAAATCTTCAGGAACGTTTCATACAAAAGCTAATGCAAACCTTTATTGCGCCTCGGATCTTCAAGAGGCCGGAGTTCAACTGAAAAAGAGGGCTGAAGGTGAACTTCTGGACATTAAATACAAAGAAGGAGTTTTGCAAATGCCTGAATTGTCAATCGATGACAATACAGTTCCTCTCTTCTTAAACTTTGTGGCCTATGAACAATGTGATGAAGAAGCACACTCGTTTTTCACTAATTACTTCATGTTTTTGGACAGCCTGATCAACACCCCAAAAGATATTCAGATCCTACACAACTCCGGGATCATGAGCCATGTTCTGGGTAGTGACAAGGATGTTGCTAATCTTATCAATAAGCTTTGCAGGGAGATCGTGTACGACTTAGATCGTTGTCACCTATCTGATCAAATGAAGGGCTTGAACAATTTTTGCAAGGCATATCATGAGAATCAATGGCTCTTCTGGTGGAGGAACCTGATCCGTACACGTTTTAGTAGTCCGTGGACACTCCTATCACTTGTTGCTGCCATTTTCCTCCTCATGCTTACAACAGCCCAAACTTTCTACATCATTTATTCTTATTATCAACCGACTGAAGGAACTGCACTCCGTGTTAGCGCTTCGTAATCATTTTTTACAGCTCAATTTGATTGCAAATGTCCATCTTTCCAAATAAAAGTAATGCTAGGGAGTCCGAGCATCTAATGCCGAAAAATCCTTTGCTTGTACTTTTGAGTCTATATTCATGTAGCTTTCATGTTTGCTTTTATCAGGATGTCTCTAAAGGTCAGGTGTTTGAATAAGATCAGTGAGGAATGTGCTGTTGCACATGTGCAAGCATTTCTAATCACTAGGGTGTAAGAGTCAAGTTCATAATGAAGTTTCCCTTTTCTCTAAACCAAGTCTAGCAAATCATTATTTTTTTCTAAGTGTTAGTATTTAATTTGCATCTTGACTACAAATCCATGGGATACAAGAGATAAAATAAAACGAAAGAAAAAAAATATAGAAATACAGATTTTAAAATAGAAAACTCAGCATTTAACTAAAAAACTGATGGATCTCTGAAGTTACTGAAGATAAAATTACAAATCCTAAAAATTATGAAAATCCTAAAAAACTGTGAGTAGGAGTAAATAGACCGTTAATTTATAAATACATGGTTCTCATAACATGGGAGAGCAACACTCTACAATCGATCATCATGGGGTTGAAATGGCTCTCCTACACGATTCCTAATACAAGTAATAACATGTAAAATCACAAAAACCTAAACTGAGTATTATAGGAAATTAATGGGAACTTAAGAATAACAAAACGGGTTACCATCAAACCATTGATGCGACCGTCAATCGACTGAGTCAAACTTATTCGTCTAGGGGTGTAGCAGTCCAGTGGCTCTACGTTATCCAACACTTCGATTTCATCCTTTCCAACATATTTGCGTATTTTAGACAAAGTAGAATATGTTCGATAGGCAGCTGGATGGACCTTATACTATGACTAAGTAGTATCAATTTGCCTATTTTTGTAGAATGCCAAAAAAAAAAAAAAGGAAAAAAGGACACATCACTTTAACAATCATATGGTGTTCTGGAGTTAATCATGAAGTTTTTAATCCGCGTCAGAAACCTCGTTCCTAAAGATAATTGAATAATCTACCACCGTTGAAACTTTTGTTTTTTTGGCAAAAGTAATTAAGAATGATTCTTGCCCCTCCTTCCCCTTCAACAACCCTAAAGGGGAAAAAAGATAAAAAAAAAAAAAAGGTAAAGATTTCTTATTAATACATGCGTTGATAATGTATTAATTTATGTATGATTTCATGTTAATTGTCACAATTTGCAACAAACTATAGCTATGATAACCTATCATGATCACAAACTTCAAAGACAAAGGACAACTTTATAAATATCATGAATTCCATGCAGTACTTCTAAAGTATCTAACTACAGTTTGCAACTATGTGAATAAATAAATCTTTCAACTTTAATTGAGGCATCCCATTCATAAAAAGGTTTTTAAAATCTCTAGATACTACATCAATAACTTAAAAACCTATTTTTCTAAGAACCTTTCAATTTTATCCGTATATTTTTTAACAAAAGTCGTTATGATTTATTTATATTATTTCTAAAATCCATAACACACAAATTTAAATAACACTATAAGTTAATATAATAATAAATAAATAAATAGAGTTTACATTATCAGATCCTCAGTTAAGGATTTCAAAAAGGAGGTTCTTAACTAATAACTTCTCTCTATCTATCATGAATCTAAAAAAGAAGGTTCTTGATATTAATTCTTCTACCAAGAACCTTAGATGAGGATCTAACCTATTTGTAGGCTACTTGAGTTCAACTTATTTTTTATTAGAGTTCAATTTGAGATAGTAACCAAGGTTGAGCTTCATATTGTTTAGCACAATTACATCATTTGCCACAACTACATCGTTTGCATAATCGAGCTCAAATCGAGTATAAATATTAAACAAGATTGAATCGAGTATCTATATTAATGTTGTTATAATTAGAATATATATACATATATATGTTTAGATAAATCAAGTTTAAACAAATTTAATTGAATTTGAGTTCAAGTTCAAATTCTAAATTTGACTGCCTAAGTAGATATCGAGGTTTGTGATTTCTAGTTAAAATTGAGCCCGAACTTAAGGATATATTATTTTAACTTGACTCATTTATAGCTTTACACATGTTATCCATGAACACATTTGTAGGATTTCTCTATAATTTACTAGCAAAACTTGATTAGCTATAGAAAGTGTGGTGAAACTAAGAATCTAGCCTTACTCTTTCCACCCAAAATCACTAGATCAGCAAAGTGTTGTTGCACATGCTGGATCTTACAAAATGTAGCAATCAATAAAGGTAATATTATTCTAGTAACTTGATTAATTGGAATTTGTGAGCATTTTGATTGCTATACATATTCATAATATCAAGGAGTTTTTAACCATACACTATGTATGAGAAGTCAATATAACTGCAAAATGAATAAAGTCTCCCATAACTAGTATGAAGTTTAAGACCCACCCCCCATCTTAAGATTTTGTTAGGGATTTTGTGCCTTCAATCAGTTTCTATATACAAGGAATTGTAACTTTTTTTTTTTGCAAGATTAAAATAATAATTATTATATGGTTTTTTTTTAATTAAGGCATATTTGTATAGACATCAAATGAGTTATAAGGAATAACTATTACTTCTCTATTCAATTCTTTAAGGATGGTAATTTTATTCCTTTTTTATTTAATTGTGAAACCAAATGTGTTATAAGTTAACTTTTAGAACTTATTGTCTAAAGGAAAAAAATTTTTGGATGAGTCTTTAACTTATTGTCCAAAATCACCTCCATCTTTAAGAATCGAAAGCTAAGAGCGTTTTATAATTTACTTTTTGTTTTTCCTTAATCTACATTTATTATTTTAGCAAATGAGTCTATTTTCTACAAAATACAAAAAAAAAAAAAAACATATTTTAACTTGGAAAAACTCGATGAATTCTTATAAGAACTCGATAGGATTGGATAGATTAACTAAATCAAATTGAGATCACTATCAATGAGGATTGAAATGGCAACTTAGACCAACTTTATAAAGGAGTCAGGTCAAATCGAGTTGGATCAAGTAGATTAACTCGAGTTTGACAAGATTGCTCACGGGTCAATCATTTCATCCCTAATTATAACTATTAGTAGAGTCTTAGATTTCACAATAATAAACCATATTAGTAATTTTATTCAGTATCATTACTCAATCTCCACAAATCGTCTACATCCCTAATACAATACAACTATTTACCTCTCCTTAACTACTTGAAGATAGCAGAAATCCAAGCTTATCACAAGTAATTATCTTGACAAGAATACTTATAATTGTAAAAATACAAAAATGAGTTGAAATCTAGTAGTAGAATAGGGTTTAAGGGTAATTGTTAAAGCAATGCGTTTTAAGGAATGCATTAGGGTTAAAGGGTGATGGCAAAAGTAATGGGTTTTAGGGTAAGTAGTAATTTAGGCCCATTACAAATATTTACAAAAGTACCAGTAGTTTTGAAATAATTTTCTTTTAAAATTTTTTGGATATTATGTATTATTTTCATTTACTTAAAAATTTCTAGGTTTTATATGAATGCTCTAACCTCTAATTAGAAAAACTATATGATTTAAAAATACATTAAAATACTAAGAGTCAATTTTAACCCTAAACTAACTTGTTGGTCCTAAACCAACAGTAACACCGTCAAAAGGCCACTTTGTAGCCGATAGAGAGAGATAAAAACTTGCTTTATAGGCATTGAAATTTGAAAAGACGAGGGGGAGAGAGAGAAGAAAAAAACTAAAACATAAAGAGAAGAAAGAAATATATTAATCTTTTTTCAAATTAAAGAAAGAAATGTTAACAAAAAAAAAAAAAAAAAACATGTGTTTCACAAGTCCAGTCTGAACCCGTAAAACCACCGAATCTATTGAGCAATACTTGAACCAAGATGGTGCAGGTTGGTCACGGTTCCTTATTTTTGAATCATTCAACGGTTTTGAACCCAGTTTCTTGGTCTAGTCAACAATAGGGAAACAAGACCAAACTTGATGAACTTTTAAGCTCTTGAATATGAGATCCGTATGCCATTTCATAATGTGCAAGAGACTTTGTTTGATTCTGAGATTCATTTGAAGCAGCCTGTCTTTCTTTTACGTATCTGGTGGTGAACAAGAAGAGATTATTCAAAACTCAATATGATATTTGGATATCTTTAAAGGCTCTACCCAAATCTATTTAGCGCACTTACGGTTTAATCAAAGGTCTTTCTTCAATTCTTCCAATATAGAATTTGGTGGAAACTCCATTTTATCAACATAGTAAGGATACTATATATACGTCGTCTTTGCAAAATCCCTATACATTTAGCCTCTCTGTTTCGCTTATTTTATTAGTATTTGACTATCTCAAATTCTAAAACCTATCTAACGTACTCAACACCAAATTAGTGGATTTTAGTTTATTTTGGTGTTGTTGATGTACGACTAAGATAGTTTTTAGTTGGTTATACCTTGTTTTTAGTTGTTCATTACTTTTGAATTTAATTTTGTTTAATGTTGTCTTTGTTAGTTCTATAATATGCATAGCTAAGCCTATTTTTGGGGTCCATGATTTAGTAAGAAGTAAGAGTATACTAGGTTTTTAGATTTTATGATTTGTTTTTTACTCTTCTATACTTAACAGAGTGTTGAAATTTGGTTTTAACATTCCTTATTTAAATTAATCATGTTGGAAACTTTTCGTTTATTTGTTTACGAGATTCAAAAGGTGAATACTAAATATAGAGTTAGTTTTTGCAATACATGATTTCTACTGGGTATATGGCAACATAAGGGGATTTGCTCGCCGTTGCTTGGTGCTCTTCGTTAACGTGGGCTTGAGGACTAGAGGGGGAGTCGCAATATGACACGCAAAATTGTTGCCTGCTTGAGTGCTCACTAGCACGTATTTTATGAGGGGTTTCAGTCGTTAAGCCTTAGGCCAAATAAGAATCGAGTATCCTCAGGTAGATTGCTCGAAAAAAAAAAAAAAAAAAAAAAAAAGAAAGGAGCAACTTTAGGTTGACTACAACTCCACCACATGTCAACTCTAGAGGTTAACACGCTAAGGTGTCTAATAACCTATAACTAGTCTAAATTCCACAATTATATGCATTTCACCCAATTCACATACTTAATGACCCCCACAATACATAAATAATAAGTGGCATCATGAGGCCACTCAATCTATAAAGTACATAAAAGATCTAAAACTATTTGTACAGCTCATAGCTCAACATAACTAAAATAACAATCACTAAGGAATCTCAACTGCTCCAATACATATTAACTCAAATTAAACAAATGGGTGTATCAAGTGACTATCCCAACATAAATGACAAGTATCCAAATAATTCAAAGTATATCAAAACCAATAAGAATCTCTACTCTTCTAAACCAATCTAATTATGTCAAACCCGATCCATCATTAAAATAATAATAGTAAGCCTCCTCATCATAAAAGTAGTAATTATAACCAACATCAATATAACTCTCAGTCTCACCAAAATTACCCAAATTTACAACTGAAAAATAATAGTCCTCAAAAGGTAAGCTATGCCCAGCATGGAATATATACACACATGTACATCAACAAGCCTCAACATATTCACATGCATTAAAAGTAATACTAAATGCATCATACACTAGTTTATTATCTTCATTAAGTCTAACAAACAATATAGTGCCTTCCTAAAATTTAGGATAACTCATGACTGATAAACAAATAGTTAATATATATATATATATACACACATACACACACACACACAATATAGTATTGGTGTTAGGAAGTCCCTAACACTTAAATAAAATTTAACTAGATTGTCCGAATGTAGGATTCTATTCAAAATAATATCATACAAAGATCACTGGATATCTTGTAAATCACATTGCCCCTTTCTAGTATAATGGCTAAAGTTAAGCACAATCATTCATAAATCATATGTATTAAGTCCGTTTATGTTAACTTAACACACATAAATATATAAGTAAGTATTCGGTATTTAGGGCTCCTATTTCAATAAGATTCGATACCAAAAAACTCATAACACCTTATCAAAATATAAATACTAAATACTAAGTTTATAATTTAATTCAATACTTTTCAACTCAACCCAACACTTCTACCCTTCAATACTGTCCTCAACCTAAACCTCTAAATACTGGCTAACACCGTATTTATTTCACATATCCTCTAACCTCTGAATCCAAACATTCACACATGCAAGAGTGAGAGCATGTTTTTGGGGCAGAGGAGAAAAGATGGGCAGGGGTTTTGATTTAGTCAATTGACCAAAAAGCCCTCACTTAAAAAGATTTAATAATATCTTTTTTTTTTTCTTTTTTTCCTTATATTTTTCCCCGAGCAGTTTTACATGAACGGTTGAATTTCCTTTTTATTATTTTCATTAAACTTATATAATGAAATCTACAACCGACGAAACTCCAGTATGAAGCATAGCATGCCTTATTGTTATTTGCTAGTTTCTAATCTAAATTTGAGCTAATAATTTTACTCACTAAAATTCTCGTCACTTATTTAGTGGATAAGTTAATTATCGTGCTTATTCCATGTGTTATTCAACAACTACTTTTATGTATTTTAATCCATGCACTTGGGAAGTAAAGGTATTTGATACCACGTATGAGATGTCAACAAAAGAAAGGATTGTCATATCGTGCTCTTTTATCGCTTCTTTTACTTTCGACGTTGTTGAATAGACTCGTTCTTAATTCACGATTCGAAATCAAGTGTGCAAACAATCCATTTCTTTACCACATAGTCTACATTTTCAAATTAAAAAAAATGATAATTAAAAAATACAAAATAATAAAACATAGGCCTTAGCTCAAATGCCGGTATCAAACTAAAAGTGCACGTCAACCGGCAGCCGGAGCCCACGTCCATGCAACAGCAATTCTTCAAGTCAATATCTGAAGCCCACACGCTAGTCAACAGGTTCAAACCAAGTTGAAGCCCATGTCACCCAGTCTTATGACTTTAACTTATTAGCGCATAGCCCAAGCTTTTAACACCTAACAGAAAAATAGTTTCCACCAGAAAATAAATAAATAAATAAGGTTCCACCATAAAAGAAAAAACCATATAAATAGTTGATTTAGCATTGTAAATTTCAGTGACAAGTTCTTACGTTGAACAGCCTTTTCGGAAATCAGCCAACTAATAATTAGCTTTATTTTATAAAGTTACAACTAGTGGTTAAAAGTATGGTATAAAAAAGTTGATTTAATTTTTATAATCTAGAAGAGATTAATCCCAATTTTTCGAATATTAGATATTAACATGAGATAATTGCTGCTAATTTTTTATTACGAATAATATTTTGTCATCATTCTTAGGGCTAACAATATAATTAGAAAGATATTGAAAAATCTTGTATAGAGAACTCTCACTTTGAAAAAGAAAACTCACATCTGTTTATAAGAATTTTGTTTGTTACACTGATTGCTCATATTGCCATTGAAGTAAATTTCCCTTCTTTTTTTTTTTTTTTTGACTCGTACGTTTTCGATGGGGCCATTTGGCAGAACTGTAAAAGTACGCAATTTTTATACGATAGCAACTTTTTCATCTGACTGACAATAGGTCAACTAGCCATTTTCAAGAGTCCAAAAGCCAAAGCCCGCCAAACTAGCCTTCATATCATGAAATTGAAAGTCCAATTCTCTGTGCTGTAAACAAAAGCGGGCCAATCAACACGACCTAGCGATTGATCCAATAAGCTTATCACCTAGAAAGCAAACTCAATTGTGTAGATGATGAAATCAAATTACGATATAGCTCAGCGATATTAGGGGGTTCTTGAGGTATTTGCATAAGTGTGAATCGACAGTATGTCAATTGATAATGATTGAGAGGTCAGAGTTGGTTTAGATAAAAGGAAAACTTCAGTATCCATCGTGAACTTCACTCATAGAGGAGGTATGTGCCTACTAAGTGGAAGTAGAGCTGACATGAGGATTCACACCTGAACATCAACTGCAGTTTCCTTGCTATGCTCTTATTCAAACACCTGATCTTTTCAGAAACACGATAAGAACTAATACAAAAGGAACACGAACAACAACATGGACACAGAACATAAACAGGGAATCAAATAGAGAATTTCACCTCTGTCCTCACTGGATCTTCTGACTCTGGAATTCGATGCTCATACTCTCGAGCATTATTCCTAGAAACTGCAAGAGCGGAGCAGCACTCTCAAGCCTCATTCCAATTAACAACAATACTGAAGCACTATTCGTTGAAACAAGATTAGCTAGAGAAAAAATCGAAAGTGACTCGATGCACGTTTGTAGCCGAATGTGGAACAAAATTTTCCATCGTGAACTATAACATGATTAGGAAGAGCTAAGGCGGAGTGCCATCCCGTCTGTGGGTTGATAATAAGAATAGAGGGTGTAAAAAGTTTGGATTCCTGTGAGACCCAACAGCAAAATGGCAGCAACAAGTGACAGGACTATCCACAAATCAGATTTCTTCCAGAGTCTTCTCCAGCCGACAAGCCAACGGTACTTATGGCGGTAATTCAGTAAGTATTCATATCCTTCATTTGAATAGACAAATGACACCTATTAGGATCATCCACAATTTCCCTGCAAAGTTCAATGATAAGGTCGAACACTTTTGTGTTGCTGCCCATCTCATGGTATAAGACTTCACAATTGCGCAGTGTCTCAACATCTTTTGATGTGTTGATGAGTATAAAATTTTGAGAAGAAAATTTCTGTGTGTATATTCATATCACAAGCCAAAGAGGGTCAATATATATACAATATAGACGCATTAACCAATCTTCTAAACATAGAAAACAAATATCCTATATATACTCTTTACACAATTAACAGATATTTACAGATCTTAAAATATTTTAATACCTTCTAAATATAAAAAATATTCTAAACATAGAAAATATCCTAAATATACTCTTTACATAATTGACAGATATTCCTCTAATACTCCCCCTCAAGTTGGTGCGTGAAGATTGCAAACCCCCAACTTGCGTAGAAGATACCCAAACTGCTGTGTCCCCAATGCCTTAGTAAAAATATCAGCGAGTTGCTCAGAGCTACGTACATAAGCAGTTTAAACATGTCTATGTTGAATCTCATCACGAATAAAATGACAATCAATTTCAATGTGCTTTGTGCGCTCATGAAACACAGGATTTGCACTAATGTGTAAAGCTGCTTGACCATCACAATACAACAGCATAGGATGAGAGTATACAACACCGAGAGACAGCAAAAGACCCTTTAACCATTTCAGTTTACACACAGTGGTAGCCATGGAACGATATTCTGCTTCAGCAGAGGATCTCGACACTGTATGTTGCTTTTTAGTCTTCCAAGAAATGGGAGAAGTCCCTAACATAACAAAATATCTAGTAAGAGATCGTCGAGTTAAAGGACAACTCCCCCAATCAGAATCACAATAAGCATACAATCGAAGATCACTATCAGCTCGTAAAAGTATTCCTTGTCTAAGACTGCCCTTTAAATAACGAACTACGCGCAAAGCTGCTTCCTAATGAGCTTCCCTTGGTTGATGCATAAATTGTGCCAAAATATGAACACTGTAGGACAACTCAGGTCGAGTAAGAGTCAAATAAATCAGTCTTCCTATCAATCTCCGATACTTCTCTGAATCTGCCAACAATGCATTTTCTGCTAAGGCTAAATGATGATTTTGTTCAATGGGAAAACCAGATGGTTTAGCACCAAATAATCCAACTTCAATGATAATATCCAAAGCATATTTGCGTTGGCAAAGAAAAATTCCTTCTTGCTTCCGAGCCACCTTTACGCCTAAAAAATACTTCAATGTTCCCAAATCTTTCATGTGGAAGCAGTGGCATAAATAATCTTTAAACTTCTGAATGGCAACTCCATTATTCCCCGCAATAACAAGATCATCGACATACACCAGTATACTCAAATGTATCTTGTCTCGATTTAAAGTAAACAATGAATAATCAAATTGAGATTGAAGAAATCCATACCGCTTTAATGCAGTTGTCAATTTGGAAAACCAACATCGGGAGACCTATCCTAACCCATAAAGTGATTTACGTAATCGACAAACTTTACCAGACTGCTGAGTAGAGAACCCAGGTGGCATCTTCATATACACCTCTTCTTCTAAATCTCCATGCTAGAATGCATTATGAACATCCATTTGATGGAGTTCCCATCCCTTTGTTGCTGCCACTGAAAGAAAAGTACGTACAGTAACCATTTTTGCAACAGGAGCGAAGGTCTCATTGTAGTCAATTCCTTCAATCTGATTATTGCCAAGAATCACCAATCGAGCTTTATAACGTTCAACCGAACCATCTGAGTTATATTTGATTTTGTAAACCCATTTACTGCCTATAGCTTGCTTTCCCTGTGACAAATCTTCCACAGTCCATGTCCCATTAGCCTTAAGTGCCTCAATTTCTTTCATCATGGCTTCTTTCCATCGAATATCTTTGATGGCCTGAATATAATAAACGGGCTCCTTTTCGGCTGTCATAGCTGCTAAAAAATAACGATGTTGTGGAGAAAATTTGTCACAATTTACATAATGTGCTATAGGATAGAAGGTACCTGTGGACGGAATTAGATTGGAGAAACATGCAGAAGGACTTATTTGTTGTGCAGTATATGTCACAAAATCTCGCAGCCGAGTAGAAGCTTTTTTTGTTCTATGACCCCGTCCAAGTTGTTCTAGAATAGATTCACCCAAGATTTCAATGACACCCCCCCTATCGTTATTATATCTTTGAGTCATAGTCGAATTCTCAGGTACCTCACTTTCGTCTTCCTCATTCAATTCACCATTAAAATGATTGATGATATCGAAAGAAGCATTTTGTACAAGATCTGGTTGCACACCTTCCTTATCAGCATATGGAAATTCAGATTCAGAGAACACAACATCCCTGGATACAAAATATTTCCCTGTATCAAGATCATAAACTTTCCACCCTTTTTTTCTGAAAGGATATCCTACAAATAAACAACGTTGACTCCTGCTAGCAAACTTTTCTTTTTCCCTATTTAAGTTCCGAGTATAACACAGGCACCCAAAAATTCGAATGTGATTATAACTAGAAGGTTTACCAAATAATATCTCATAAGGAGTCTTTCTTCCTAATAACTTAGAAGGAGTCCGATTGATCAAATATGCAGCCGTTAGAACACATTCTCCCCAAAATTTGATGGGAAGATTGGCTTGAAATCTTAAAGCTCTAGCCACATTTAAAATATGACGATGTTTCCTCTCAACACGTCCATTCTGTTGAGATGTTCTTACACATGAGGTCTGATGTAAAATTCCATTTTCAGAAAAATAGTTATGCAAGCAAGCAGATTCAGTCTCATTATCACTTCTAACTATCTTCACATCTTTTTGAAATTGTCTTTTAGTCATGGCAAAGAAATTACGCATGACAAGTTCCACTTCTGTTTTTTCAGTTAATAAATATATCCATACACCCCTAGAAAAATCATCAACAATGGTAAAAAAATACGAGGCCCCACAAGAAGCATTAACACGATAAAGTCCCCACAAATCACAATGAATTAATTCAAAAATTTCATTTGCTTTAGTGTCACTAGAAACAAAAACTTCTCTTATTTGTTTAGCTCTCAAACAAATGTCACATGGTTTATTCTTTACTGAACTATTACTAAATTTAACTTGAGGAAGAGATTCCACAATTTTTGCAGACGGATGCCCCATCTTCCTATGCCATAATTCAAAAGAATCTACATGGCTTGTCTTACATGCTTGGACTGATACTGCTGACTTCAAATAATAAAGTCCCTTGCACTGTTCACTCACTCCAATCACCATCCTCGAGGTGCGGTCCTGTATAACACAAATTTTATCAGTAAATTGGACATTATAATTAGAGCCATCAAGTAATTGCAATACAGATATCAAATTACAATTCAAATTTGGAACATAAAGAACATTGTCTAGTTCGATATGTTTTCCCAGGCAAACTGATCCCTCCTTCAATGACATCACCTGCTCTCCATTAGGTAATCCAATTGAACATGCCACAATTTCTTTCAAATTTGTTAAACATTCTAAAGTACCTGTCATATGTTGTGAAGCACCGGAATCAATAATCCAATTCAAATTATCCTTACCATTCATCTTCTCACTAGTACCCGGTTTGCACGTGTTCAACAAATTGAGAAAGAATGACCATTGTTCTGCTATCAAGGTCCCAAAAGCTGTATTTTCTTCTATTGCTGCCATTGATAATGATGACTGCCCAATTACATGGGTTGTATTCACCTTTGGCATATTACTTTGCCCACGCCCTGCACTCTGTCCCCCTCGTCCACGTCCAGCCCCTTTGGGTCGGTCACCCTACCATTCCGGATATCCAATGAGCTAAAAACAAGTTTCAGAATCATGTCCCTCTCGTTTGCAATGTGAGCAAATGGCAGATTTGTCTTTCACTTCTATTTTATACTTTCGCCCTCCTCTATTGGTCTGCACTGCAAAACTCACAACTTCTCCATGTTCCTCCTTCCCTCGTGAGATGTTTCTAATACGTTCTTCTTGGCACACTAACAAGTATGCCTTATTCAAGTTTGGCAATAGTTCTGTGCTCAAAATATTGGAACGAACTGCTCCATATAATGCATCTTCCAACCGCATCAAAAACTGATGAAGCCTCTCTTCTTCTCGTTTCTTGTCAAGTTCAGCTGCAATATTACAATTGCATCTTCCACAATGGTAGATGGGAATTTGCTCATAATTCGCAAGCTCTTCCTAGAGTTGTTTCAATTTCCCATAATAAGTCATAATCGACATACCTCTCTGTTTGCAATTGGCAAGTTCTGCCTTGATCTGCTGAACACGAGGTCCATTAGCGATAGAGAATCGCTCTTTGATATCTTTCCATAAATCCTTTGCAATCTCCATATATGTTATGGTAGATCGTAGTGTTGGCTCGATTGTGTTGAGTATCCATAAAACCAACATTGAATTCACAGTCCACCAATCCTCTAATTCAATGGAATCATTAGCAGGTTGATTAATCGTTCCATCAATAAATCCGAATTTCTTCTTGGCCCTCAATGACGTTCGCATCGCTTGAGCCCATTCATCATAATTATCTTCTTTTAATTGCACCTGAGTAATTATATTACTAGGATTATCACTCGAAGTCAATAGGTAAGGGGAGGCTGGTTTCTTTCCTTCGCTAGTCATAGCGTTTTTTTTTTTTAACCAAGCTTTGATACCATGTAAAATTTTGAGAAGAAAATTTTTGTGTATGTATTCATATCACAGGCCAAAGAGGGCCAATATATATACAACATAGACACACTAACCAATCTTTTAAATATAGAAAACAAATATCCTAAATATATTATTTACACAATTAACAGATATTTATAGATCCTAAAATATTATAATATCTTCTATATATAGAAAATATCTTAAATATATTCTTTATATAATTGACAGATATTCCTCTAATAATGAAGCTGTCTACAAACATGAAGTAATTAGTGAAATATGAGCTAGCATTATTGTCACACTGTTCATAGGCCACAAAGTTTAAGAATAGAGGAAGGGAATCGTTCTCGATGATCAATTGAGGCATCTTTAAAGTCCCTTTCCTCAACAAATTCCCCTTCACAAAATCAATATTTATGAGTTCACCTTCCTTCTCCTCCTCCAGCTCAAATCCAGCATCTCGAAGATCCGAGGCGCAATGCTTGTTTAGCTCAGCTTTCTCATGGTTTGGCGATACATCAACATCATTGTTCTTTTTAGTAGTCCATATGAATGTGAAGCGAAAGAGATCGAGAAGGTGTTGATAATCCTTTTGACGGTCTATTTGAGCAATGACAGTCTTTTTCATGGAGTCGCAACGGATTAAAAAAAGTGACTGCCAGTTCCTCCAAGGATGGTTCATTAGCTAATCTGGTCAGGTCGAAAAGCTTCTCGAGAACAAAAAATGAAGCTGATTCTCAAGCATTATCAGATCACGTCGAATGGTTGTTGACATCCAGGGAGTTGGATCTGTAATGACATTCCTCTGATACAATTGGCAAAAAAGAGGCAGAATTCATTAGCATCTAATCATTTCAAGGGGAAAATATATTAGGGACACAGGATACAATTCTACAACCATCCTCCTTTTCATAATTTTCCTCAAAATTATTAAATTTTAATTTTAATTTCGATTTTTCATAGACCAGTTTTACAAATTTCCATGTCGTGGCAATCCAAATCGATTTCGGAAGAGATTTGCTAGCTGTGGTTACTGAAAATAGCTCCTGCCATTGGCTTGGGATCGCATAGCACATAAGGGGGCACTTTACATTACCATAGGCTACAACTGTTAGTGAATAGGCATTTAACCCTAAAGACTGGATTCGATTACCTACCTATCACTATCTAAAATATATTTGCATGAGATGGGTCTTTGTGGACTCGGTCAAGAACTATATAAAGCATGGCAAAGGGATCAACAAATGGAAAGAAAATGGTCACAATCACAAGTATCAATACACTTGCCTTGTGTTGATTGAGTCCATGAACAGGGATCATGAACTATGAAAAGCAAGCCAAGCAAACACTAATGTTAGAATTGTACTCTTTGTTTTACTTGCAGTGTCCAGGGACTTGCGATACAAGCGGAGCAACTTTATGACAAAGCAGCCATCCATGACCATCATATTAACAAAGTCATCGCTGCTTAGCAAATGCTCATCATCATCAAAGGGCTTAGAATAACACTCCCTTGTTTCCATCTCCAACTCCCTCATGGCTTTAACAAGCCCCTCTAAGCGAACACCTCTGTGAGGTGAAACCTCGTACTCCGATCCTTTGAGTTCTCCAATCTTACCCCCTAACAGGCGTAAGAGGTACCGCTTCTTGTGATCTTCCATAGTATCCATATCATAATGTAAAGGACCGATCGAGATGGTCTTTGGAACAAACGCATTTCGCTGGACTCTCTTCAGGGAATCTGGTACTTCATAGATAGTCCAAAACTTTCCAGACTGGTAAACTTTCTGCTGCTGAAGGAATTCATTGATGTTTATAACCCATTCAGGGTTGTCTGTTTTTCCAACATTCTCCTCAAGTGAAGAGGTTACACTCCTCAGTTTCTTATGCTTTCTCCCGCCTTTCCCTCCCTTGCCCATCTGGTGTAATTCCTTAGGAAGATCAATTAAGTAACTTAAAGAGAAAAGAAGACAGGATGTATTGTTAAGCAGAGTAGTTCTGTCTTGGAATTGAGAAAATTCTTGTCGTTTCAGACTTATATAATGAAACAATTGCAAATGGTGTCACCCTGGCAGTGTGATCGTGGTACTAAACAAGGCTAGATCGGTGAACTGATAAACTATATTTGTCAGGATTAATTAACACATTCCGGTTAGCGATAAATTTTAACCTATGGTTAAGCCCGTCACGTGAGTTGATTTTATATTTAGTATTCAACCGTCTAACTCAATTGCACTTGGCATGCCTATAAAGTCGAACTTTTAACTTTATAATATTTTGCTTGATAAGCTAACAATGCTAATCCAAATCTAGTTGAGTTTGAACAAGTTTTGACAACAATATTATCTTAACTGGAATAATAATGATTTAAAAAAATTAAAGAAAATCAGTTTAAGTGAGTTCTATCTAAAGCTCAAAATTTATAACTCAACTAAAAATCAAAATTAAAATTAATTATCATCTTATCCCAATGATCTATTTGTAGTGCTAAACCTGTATATTCCCATAATTAAATGGACTAAAATGTGCAAAACTCATAAACTCATATAATATGGGAAAAGTTTAAACCAACTAGGCCAACTACACATAGTTGGTTTATATTTAATAATTTACTATTAGTTTGCTCCTTGGAAGTAATAGGAGTACTGGGAAGTGACTGTCAAAATGAGTGCATTTTCAGATTAATATGTGAAATATTTGACTAATCTCGTACGACACGTAGTAGTAGTCAAATAAAGACAAGGAATTACCGGTTAGAATTATTTCATTAACATCTTACAGATGTATCTTAAAATAAGAGGTTTATTCAAACTTGTAAACAATAGTAAAATTTGATAGGTAATATTAATTATAGATTTTGGGACCAAAGATTCAAAAGCAACTTTGTTAGACGTGAATTTATCCTCCCGGCCCAACTTTATTTAATCTAATTACTCCATAAAACCGGTCTAACTTTATATTGTTAAAGATATAAGTAATTTTTATTATTTTATATATAAATATACATTATATTATAATATTTTTATTGATTTTGTTTCAATCTTAATTTAACTCGATTAAATCTCTCGACTCTTAATCCCTTTTTATTTTTAAGTTAACTTTTCGATTCAAGTTTGACTATATTGTTAAGAAGTCATGTTAGTCTATTGTTGTTTTGGCTAATGGTTAAGAAGTTAGAAATTGTATTAAAGCCCATCATCAGCTAAGTGAAGATGGAGTTCAAAAAAAACAAGAAAATGAAAAGAGACGTGTCTCTGTAAAAAAAGTAAAAATCTAAAGCTACCCAATTAATGGAAACATTACGCTTCCAAGGCACTTTTGCTAATGGAATAAAGCAACTAAAATTTCCGAGTAGAATGATCCTATTAATGTTAGGGAATTTCCTTTTGCTGAATACTTTGTAGGGTGAGCTTTGCTTGCATGCATGAATTAGAGCACATTCATATTAGCATAAACAAAGTTGATTACCAATTGGCTGGCTTCCAGAACGTAAGAACTTGTCAATGAGTTTACCATTCTAAATCAATTATTTATATGTTAGGTTTTGAAGGTTGTGCTATGTGAATGATTAATATTAAATTGTCCAGATTCCAAATATTTTATTTCTTTTAATTAAATAAATAAGTCCCAGGAGAGCGACTCCTTGACATCAACATTCAACACCACCGAAAGGATGATCTTCCTGGCGATCAACACCTTCAGATGAACAGAAGCCCAAGATGACAGAATGGACTACAAGTTCTGTTAAAAGGATAACATAGAGGGCTTTATTGAAGAATTCACACCTATCCTTGATAAGAAGTTTTAGAAGTTGGGCTCTCTTTATAGAATAAGCCCATTTATACATAATAGTAAACACTAATTGAATACTTCCGTCATGAATTACTCAAATCCTCAAATCGATTTGCCATTTCATAATGAGATGGAAAATGACTATTGGTTAGGATCACCAATCCCAAAACTTGACAAACCAATTAATATATATATATATATATATATATATATGTGTGTGTGTGTGTGTTTGTGTGTCATTTTGAATTAATCAAATTTAATAAAAAAGATTCGATTTTGCAAATAACAAAGGAAGGCCAAGAATCATGTATCTTTTTTCACTAGCATATAATGATGATAGCCTTCAAGTTATACAAGAGGAGAACATGCAATGATGATATTTTGATCATTTTTTGCTTAATGTAACATATACTAAACTCACCTTACTTAACATAAATTACTCGATAGTAAAATTAAGGGAAAATATGAATTTTAAAAAATTCTTTTGAAAATTAGAGTCACCACCCAAAGTTAGAAAATAAAGAAATTAAGACTAATTAAGTAGATTAATCTTAACTTGAGCTACTAGTTTTGCGAATTTTCTAAAAAGTAATTTCTAGAAAATACTCGATCTGAAAAAATGGATTCAAAGGTTAATCTATTAAAATCTTAAGTAATTATCGCATGAACTTTTTGAAAAAATTAATTATATTACCTAATTCTAAAATTTTCTTCATTTATTTTTCCTAAATGACAAAGCAAAAAATAAGAAGATATATTTTTCTATCCTTTTGTTTTCTTTTTCTTTTTTATTTTCTTGTTTTAGAGATTTTTTTTTTTTCATTTTCTACTGCTGCTCAAAGTGCCTATGTACATGCTAGTCAAGACTGGACCTACGTAAATTTTTTTTTCTTATAAAACTTTAGTGTATTGTCACATTTTATTTAAGAAGAACCGTTAAATTTACATTATTAGAAAAATTTATTTATATTTAAGAAAGTACTACAGAACCCTAAGCCTCATTGCCTAATTTTAAAAAACCAAAGGCATACCTTACTTGTTTTTTTCTAAAAAAAAAAAAGGAAATAAAAACTAATTAAGATTGTCTTGTCCGTGAAAATAATTTTCTAAGTGGCAAAATGGTTTTGACAAAACTCTAAACAAGCCTTTGAAATACCTTCTAAGGTATCTTTTGACTTACTTTTCGAAAACCCTTTAACTCAAGTTATTCTTTGTGAACAAAAGAAAAAAAGTATTCTTTATCATTTTTATTTTCATCTATTTTATTTATCTTATTTCTTTATAAATAAACATCTAATGTGAGCCCTAATCATCCTTGGTGATAGTCAATCTATATCACTTGAAGCCTACACTATCTTAATTCATTTTAATCATGACACACAAAAAAGGATGCAAAATGGAAAACCAAAAAACAAGCATTTTTTTTATTTTATTCTATTAAAAAAAATGTAATAAAAGAAAAAAAAAACTTTTTCACTTTATTTAAAAAAATTGCTAAAAAAGTTAAAATAAATCATCTACCATTTTCTATTCTCTCTCTCTCATTTTACAAACAAGATAAAATAAGTAAATAATGGAAAACAAAATACATCTTCCAAAGTCAAATATATATAGAATTGTGATCAAATTTGGTTTTAATTATTTAGATTAGATTAAATAACACTGAGTTCGATATCATGATAACCCTAATTTTCAATCTTGATTTGATTCGTTTGAATTAGTTTTTAATACAAATCTTTAATATATTATGAATCTACATGTGTTAATCTTTATATTTGCATAAAAAATTCTCCTTAATTTGATGAGATTCAATCAAATTCACTAAACCTACTTCGTTTCTCTATCCTTCCTCTCTCCCTAAGTTTGTTCAAAAGTTGAGTGCACATGTTAGAGCATGTTGTGCACATGCTTAGCAAAAAACACATCTGTTCATTTTCTTTTAATTCCACTCATTTATTCATTTTTCAAATTTTCTCCTTACTTCTTATTTCTTTCTCTTCTTCTTTTTATTTAATCAAAATTTCTTCCTTTTTCTTGCATTTTTTAAATTTCTTATTTTCTTCTATACTTTTTAGCAAACTTGGTAAAAATTAAAAAAAAAAAAATGAAAAGTGGGGTGCAAAATTATGAGGTGTCTACAAAAAGCCTCAAAGTAATTTGTTATCTTTGTTTTATGGTATGCTTTTTAGTTGCATTATCAGGTCCTAATGATGCTGAGTGGTTATTGAAGTTGTTATTTTTTTTAACGTAATAAAAGTTTTTTACAAATTCAACATTCTCACCTTATTTCTCTAAACTATTTAATGATTGAAAATTCCAAAGTACAAAATCTCTGAATCTATAAAATATGTTCAATTATTGTTTATATAATTGTTTACCAAATATCAATTGAATGTTGAAGTATTTACAAGTGGGAATATAAAAAGAAGTGAAAGGAGAAAAATAATTTTGAGTTTGACTATTCCACAACAATTGAAAATATTTCACCATTGCTTATTAAGAAAAAAAATGTGGTTATGGTCAGGAATCGTAGTAATGAAAAAATAAAATAAAAACACTTTAAGGTTACTCATTGTTGGTCTTTAAGGAAATTTCTATCTATATATTTTTCATAGTGTTATGTATTCTTTAATCAACTAGTCATATCAAACATTATCTATCTATATCTATATCTATAAAATTAAAGTAAAAGAATCTTTTGTTGTCTTTTTCAATATGATCATTTGGTTAAAAAACATTAGTTATTTGATTTTTTATTTTACCAAAAAGCCCCTAATCTAATAATCTTCAATAGTCTAAGGTTATAGTGGTAAAGAATTATACGTATGAAAATGGTATATTTTCATAATGAAATTCCACTAACCAAAATATCCTCCACCAAAATGGCATCTTCCCGTCATGATTCATTGTTTTTCTATTTTGAAGCAATTAATATTTGTCAATATGATAAGAAATTATAGACTAAATTACTATAGATGCTTCTTTTATAAATAATTATAAAAATTTAAATGAAGTTTCTATTTTTCTTTTTATTTTTCATCCAATATATGAGCCACCCTTTAAAATATTAACATTAAACTTATTTAATTTTTTTATTATTCAAAATAAATAATATTATGTAGTTTAGATTTTTTTTTTTTTTTTTGTATTGCATGGTTCACCACTTGCCAATATTATCTAGATTGAAAGGTACATGGACAACAAAAAGATTAAGTCATCATTACTGGAGCCATTAGAAAAAAAAATGAAATGAAAAACATGTTTAATAACTAAGCAAAATAATTTTTATTCCTAAAATCTTACATACATAAGCTACAAATACACATAAGAATTAACTACAAAGAAAAATACCTAACTTGTTTATGAATATTGATTGTAGTAATCACAATATTCGTAAGCATGAAAAAAAAAAAAGGAAAAAAAAAACCTAATACATGATTAGTCTATACAAGAATAAAGTATCTGAAGTTTAAAATAAAATACACAACCTACTGTAGGAGAACAAAGCAATGCAATAAAGATTTGTATGTATATATGTATATATAATATAAGTGTGTGTGTGTGTGTGTATATATATATATATATATATATAGGCTTTTTTTCCTTTTTTTTTCCCGAGAAATGTTGACTAGATAGTAGGAATAACTAATGGAATAATTTTATTATTTCTTTTTGTAAAGATATATCCCCATTATTGCTAAATTAAAAGAAAAATTATTTAGTTGGCTATGTAAAGTACTCTCCTATTATAAATGCCCCTCAAAAACCCTAATTTTTTTAATGATTTTTTTATCTTAAATAAATATTATAATCATTATTCAAATATTTATCCATAAATTGCCTGGACTCTTTAATTATTGAAGTTTTATTTGTTTACATAACTATAGCTAGACACTTTATAAGTGCTGCATGGAATTCTTGATATTTATGGAGGCATCCTCCCTTTTTGAAGGCATTGATCATAGCTATGGTATGCTACAAGCCATGAAAATTAACGTAAAATCATATGTAAATTACTAATACATTATCAACACATGTATTGCTAAGCAATCTTTACTTTTTCGAAGGGAAGGAGGGGCAAGAATCATTCTTAATTACTCTTACCAAAAACAAAAGTTTCAACAGTGGTAGCAAAGTTAATTAATTTTCTTTAGGAACAAGGTTTGTATTAGGCCTTTCCAAAGTTACTTGGCCCAACCCACTAATAATGCCTTTGTTCCCCAAGTAAAATAACCTCCTCGGACCCTTACTTACCATACACACAGAGGTGCATTCTCTTTCGAATGTTCTCTATAATTCTTATACTATATATTTCTAAGGTTTGAATCTTTTAACTATAATCTTTGTGTTTAAGAAAAGAAATTGTAGATTTCTAATCTATATGATCGGATCTAGAAACCGATATACTAATTGTTGTTTCCTATCGTATTGCGAGGTACAATGGAAAGAAAGGAATTGTATTATGGAAAGATAGGAACTATTCTATCACTTGTCTTCGAGCACCAACAAACTCCTTACAAAGTTACACTTAGTAATGAAAGATGGAAAAACCTACCTCTCTTCTTCCTATTCTATTATTTATATATATGTTCTATTCGATTGAGATATATTTCAAACCCTAATTGTATAACTATTTGTTTTTATTCCTATATGATGTAATATTTGCAACTCCTTTACATATATATATATATATGCAACTCTTGAAATTTTTATATGTAATCTCTAAATCTATTGGCCATTTTGTTATTCTCTTCGGTCTTTCAACATTCGTAACAAATCTCCCCCCTATTGGAAAAACGATCTTATCCCCAAGGTTGAAATTAGGATAATCAGTGATAAACTATTGTAAATCTACCCAAGAAATATCTTCAATAGGTAAAGCCTCCCACTATACCAAAATCTATTTGATATCTTGTCCCTATCTATAGATCAATTGTGTGTCTAGAATTACCATAGATGAGACAACAAGATTGTTATCAATAGAATCCTGTAGTAAAAGGAAATTAACTAACATGATTCCCATAAGCTTTCTTAAGCTTAGACATACGAAAAACTAGGTGAATCCTTGAATTTGAAGGCAACTCCAGCTTATACGCCAGTTGGCTAATTTTTGCTATCACCTTAAAATGGCTAAGATAATGCCTTGTAAGCTTTCAAATGATCTATCTGTAACAAACGTATATATATAGGGTTGTAACTTCACATATACACAATCACCTTTGTTTAATGTCCCTTATAACCTCTTCCTATTAGCCATAACTTCCATTCTGTTATGAGATTATTGTAAACTATATTTCAACATTCTCATAATATGATCCCTTTGATGCAGCTTTGAGTCAACAACTTCTATTTGTATGTTATTAGTTACATAGTCAGGGATCTTTAGTGGTTCCTTGCCATGGAGTCATTTAGGTGCTCAAATGGGAGGAAGTATTGAAACACTACTCAACCCATGGTAAATACTTGAACCACTGAGTAGGGTAATCCATAACAAAACATCTCAAATAATGCTGTAAACTTTTGTTCACTACCTTTGACTGACCATCAGTTTGAGGATGATCGGTTGAACTCGTCTTTATTGTTGTACCACTGAGTTTGAATAATTCTATCATGCTCCTAGAGTGATAGATTTGCAACAGTCCTCCCGTGCATACCAACCTATAGTAGAAACTAGCCATTCAACTGCTATCATAGATTTGATATATACAAGGTACATACAACTAAACAACTCTAAAGCATTTTCAGTTCAATAACTAAAGTAAAATAGAGAAATTTGCTTCATATATTTTTTTGAAAAAATAAAAGTGTGATTAATATAATTTCTTCAAAAAATATTTGAAATTTTTGTACAAGAAAATTAGTAAAAGAATCTAAAATTTTTTTTTACAATAAATACAATATTATAAGTTAGTTTGGGTCATTCAAATGGCCCAATTGACTTCAAAATAAAGACAACACAAGAATATTCTAATCCATTTGCTCTCTACTCCAAACTCGTTCATTTCTTGTACGCCCAAGGAACAGGTGGTCTTAGTGTTTACCTTCTAAGACTTGCAAAAGAACTATGGGGACATGAGCGACCACCACTCAATAAGGGGATGAAGATGGAGATGGAAGCATACATGACATAACAATCAAGCAAGGTTGTCAATCAGTTTAGTTAGATACGATACAATGCAACTCAATACAATAAGCATATGTTATTCATATAACGTTGTCCGGTTTATTGTGAAGTTAGAGAAATTGATACCTGCTCTAACCCAGGTTGAGGAGTTTTAATGAGATGGAGGCTTGCTACCACGCAAATCTCAACCAAACCCTGGCTTGTGTGATGAAGCTTACTCCTCCCAAGACCCCTTCAAATCAACACCCTCAACCTTACTCCAACCTCCTCTCCTAGCACTTAATTAAGCCCTAAGGGTGAGAAAAGACCAATTTTTGCTATCTTATCAAAAGGTCGATATTTGATTAGATAATCCTAATAATTCCCCTAATGGATTGTAATGCATGATCGATTAGTGGTTAAATCCAAGTTTAGCTTAGTTCGTTTTAGGGGTAACTAACCAGTTGCAACCACTCAATTCAAGAAGTAAACATAGCAGTGCAATCAGCACATATAGTATGACAATCAGACAATTTAGCACATAGTTGCCAAGCATATATGTCATATGGTTACAATGAACTATTGTACAACTGCAAACAAGTGTACACATCAACGTCTAATTACTTTTATATAATACCCTGAAATACCATTAAGCATAGATCCTACTTGCCTGAATTCCCATTTGCTCTTGTAACTTATATGCCCTAATCTTTTTATCATCAATGATCCCTATATTGCAAATCATATTTTAGGTTTAATACATTTGATTAAAATAAAAGTGTTTTTAAGTATTGTACTTTTTTTTTAGCTTAACATTCTTTTAGAATGCCCAAAGTATTGGTTTGGGTATTAAGGGTTATTAATTTTACATATGTTATTTTGACCTTCTACTTAATCTTCTACTAAAGTCTATTAGGTGTATGATACCTTCTACTTAAGTTCCTACTAGTATTTTAACTTATATTCTTTGATATAGAACATTCTACATAACCCTTTACTAAGGTCTACTAAGTGTATGGTACCTTCTAATCAAACCTTTGCTAAGGTTTTTAGTTATATTCTTTATCTATTAGACCTTCTATTAGTGTTTTTAACCCATGTTTCATATTAGACATACTTTCTACATAACCCTTTACAGGAATTTTGCTTATAGTTTCTACATTAGGAAACCTTCTATTAAAGTTTCTACTGCTGTAATATAATAGTCAACTTAATTAGGGAAGCTTCTACTATACCTTCTACAAGTTAGCAGTTTGTACCAATAGCTACAATACATTTTATAACTACTAGCTCCTTTATCAGCTTATCTAAAACTTCTATAACACCTTCTACAAGCACCGTGTTTGCCCCAATTCACCGAAAACTTCATTTTTCACACTTTTCTCTACTTTATTTCATGCCTAACCTTCTCAGAAGTCCACTGATATCGACTCACATGATTCGGAAACTCATCTACATTGACATGCACAACCCAAAATTCAACCAAAAAGTAAACACACTTAATTAACTAGTGCATCTAAAATACATATATTGGGCCAAAAAATCATGGTTTTAGGATAAATAAACTTCATGTACAACAGCTAAAATCTCCAATTTACTACATGATTTCTGAGGATCTTTAACAAAAAAAAAAAAAAAAAATCAATTTATTAACTTAGTGAAAAATCCACGTAGGCATTTAAATAAAATCATCAAGTTTAGCTTCGGAAAAACCCATCTTTTCATAAAATCTTCCATTTCCACTAAAGAAAATTAAGGTCAACATGTTGCATGCAACAAATATTCACTTAAATAATGTTTTGTAGTCAGATTTAAACAAAATATGTTGAAAAATAGGGAATTTCTTGTCAGTCTCAACTTATCAATTTTTCATAAATGAAAAATTTACCTAAATAAAACAATAAGTTTTTGTAAAGCATTTTACATAGCAATTTTATATATGTTATAGGATGTCTACAGAAAAATTTTTGTGAAGAAACTATGTCATTCAGGTTTCTAAAGATTAAAGTGAAAATTAATCCTAAGTGACCCATTTCTTAAGGGCAATATATAAAATGTAAGAGTTTTACAAAAATAATAATTTTTAATGAAAATATGCTTAAAATTGTGTAAGAATAAAATTTTCTAGAATTTGTAGATAAAATTTGATGTTTTAAAAAAAAATTTGAAAATCGGATATAAAACCAAACTCACCAGTGCAAGAGATCTCAATAGCCAACAGTGGTAGTGGTTTTGTCGACCCAAAAGGGCATTAGGTGGAGGTCCAAGTGGTGGTGGCCGGTTGTTCTTAGGTTGCTCATAAGTTTGTAAATCCCGATCTCGCATATTATTGCCTAATTCTTCCCATTTTCTTTATATTTCTCTAAAATCCTAAAAAAATCCCTATGAATTTTTCTTAACTTTTTGAGTATCTAAAGAGTCCAAAATAGTGAAATAAAGGAATATTTATAGGTCTTGAGTTAAGTGAGTTGGTTAATTGCATGTTGGACAAGTATTGAGACTCTCTTTTCTTTTATTCCAAGTGTTGAATAGTTTTTATCAAAACCATGTTCTATCTATAGTTTTGTTAAAATCATCAAACTATCTATGGTTTTATTAAACTATGAGCTCCCCTTGTTTTTGTGATCTGTTTATTGATTTTTATAGTATATTTTATTATATTAAATACTAGTGGTGAGCTTTCTTTACTAAATTTCAAGATTTAAATTTATGAAGTCTCTTTGATTGACTTTTACAATACTATAATTGACTTTGAGCCTAAACGAATTAATTACGAGAACATTTTAAATTTGAGAGTTCGAAATCCTTCTATTATAGTTAGTTAACTCATTTATATATTTTTGTGATTATCATTCTTAATTGTTGTCTCTTGTTATTTTATAAAATTTTATATTATTAATTTAGGTCCAAGATCTCGTTAAATTAGATCTTAAGTTTCGTAGTTTTCTTGTTTCGACAATTAACAATTGAATTCAAAAATATTTTTAACTCTTAACTTACATTATTATTTTATAATTCTAATTCAAATATATAGATTCTAGGTCGTTTTACTAATTTGTGGTCCTAATGTATTTTTTAAGTCATGACAAGTAGATTTTCACAAACGTTTTAAACTTCCCTATGATGTCTTGCATACTAAAATGAGGGTCTCTCAATTTCTTGCCAAAACTTATTGGCAAATATTCTATCTCTATTAGAAATGATAGATTTAAGTATACCATGAGGTTTAACCACAATTTCCGCAAATAACTGAGCTACTGCTGTTGCTGTATAAGTGGACTTCAATGATCCAAAATGGCAATACTTTATCGATTTATCCACTACCACTAATATTACTGAATAACCTTTAGAATTAGGTAATTCAATAATAAAATCCGTTATTAAATCCTCAAAAACTTTGTTTAGAATGGGCAATGGTTGAAGTAATCTAGCTAGAAATGTTGTCAAATACTTAACTTGTCAACACTCGTAGCATTGCTTCACAAAATCTTCAACTTCTTTTCTCATCCCTTACCAATAAAAAGAATTACTCAAATCTCTTAAATGTTTTAAGAACCTCCCCATGTCTAGCTGTAGGGGTTACATGAAACTCTATGATCAATAACTAAATAATCTAAGATGGTGTTGGGATGAAAATTCGATTGCCTAAATACAATAATCCTTCCTTACAAGTTAGTAGCTACCACAACATTTCCCCTTTCTCACACTTACATCTTAACTCTTTTCAACGGCCATTAATTTCAAATTCCTTCTTTATAAGTGTCATAAAATCAAAAGAAGGAAAAGAGATGGAACGAAAGTAAGCTCCATCTTCCATCTGTCTTGATAAGGCATCTACTAACTTATTCAATGCACCCAATTTGTACTGTACCTCACAATCATATCCCAACAACTTTATTAATTGTTAATTTCCTTAAGGTCTTATATTTATTGTTAAATTCTCATCCTTCAAGTGTATATGGTGTTGAGCATCTCTTAGTGGGGACAGTAACGAGAAAGTTGCAAAGACATTAGAGAGTCTACCTAATAAGGATTCTATCTCCTTATTGGTGGTAGTACTAGTGGATGATATCTTTGTCTAAGCCAATAAACTAAAACAATAAGCCACATTATCATTTATAATCAGTTTTTCTAACTTTGCTACATGGATTTCCTTAATAACCATATACAAATTCCCAAGCAACTCCATTACCTTATTTCCAAATGTAAAGGACATGGTTAAATTGGAATAACCCATTAAAATTAGCCCCAAAGTCTTTAACCATTGAATGCCTAATACTAACTCATCTCCTTGAATAGGCAATACATAAAAATTAACAAAAAATAATATTCCTTGAATTTTTAAAGGAATACTATGACAACACCCTTGACAAACCAACTTGTCCCCACTACCTATCATTACAAGAAATTCTAATATAGCTATAATTGATAAATTTAACTACTTAGCTACATGTTCCTATATAAAATTGTGGGCACTTCCACTATCCACTAATATGGAAACCAATTTCCCTTTAATCATGCCTTGTAATCTAAATGTCTTAGGTACAATTGTACCTAATAATGCATGATAACTTATTTCTATCAATTGTATCATGTGGTCTGCTATATCTTACTCAATCTGATCACTTTTATGCTACAACTCCTCAACCATTTCATGCTCTTTTGCTTCCTGTGATAAATCCTTCGGTTCAATCGTCAAAAGGAATTTTTCCTTGCACACATGCCCTTTATGCCATTTTTCTTCACAGTTATAACATAAACTTTTCTCTCTTCGCAAAGCTAACTCCGCAGCTGACATTCTTTTAATTGGTGGTGTTTTATTGTTCATATTTGCAATAGAATTGACTAATTTATTAAACTAAATGAAGAAGAAGTAAATGATGAAATTGGTTTACAAAGAAATGATGGTTTAAGAGAGGAAGGTTTAGAATTTGAAGGATTTTAAAATGTGGTTTTCTAAGTATAAGAAGGAAATTTTAGTTTAGAATAAGAATTTTGGTTTCGAAGGGTATGTAATTTTGCTTCATGAAATTTAGCAACACTTGTTGCTTCTAACAAAGATTAGGGTCTAAAAGATAGGACTTCTACACGTAGTACTTGTTGAAGACCAAATACGTAGCAATTTTTGAGAAATTTATCAAATAATCCCAAAATATGGTTCAAAAGAGATTCAAAATTAGATTAGTATTTTTGTACACTACCAGTTTAAGTCAATTTACTCAACTTACCCTCATAGTCTTCAAATTTTATAGGCCCAAATCTCATCTCGACTTACTTTTTGAATGTGTCCTAAGATGTCAACAAGTCATTTCTTGAGAGCCATTGAAACCATGTTAAGGCTTCACCTTCTAAAGCAAATGAAGCCATCTTTAACCTTTCTTAAATGGGTACGTTATGAAAATAAGAAAATTAACTAATTTTGAATAATGATGACGTAACATCAATGCCTCCAAACATGGGTAGCTCTAACTTGATATTGCAGGTATAAACTTGTGAATTCTCAATATTAGTATTGGAAGATGATGAATTCTCCTTATTATACATTGAAGAATTCTGATTCCCTACATTTTTATAACATTTCATTATCTATTTCATATTGTCATTCATCTCTACCATCATATCATGTAAAGATCGGTGTTTTGTTTCCAAATGCTACATTTTATCCTCCAATTTATCTAATCTCTAATCATGACGTTGCATATCTTCTTGAATTGCTATCATGCTTCTTGTATGATTCACCATAGCCAGTTCTTGAATAAATTTAAGATCAATGAAAGCACCAATTATTACGGATTTCTAAAGTTATTCAACCTAACCCACTAATAATGCCTTTGTTCCTTAGGTAAAATATCCACCTCAGATCCTTGCTTACCACACACATACAGGTACACTCTCTCTCTTCTTTACTTTTATCTTTCTCTATCTCGAATGTTCTCTGCAATTCTCGTACTGTATATTTCTAAGGTTTGAATCTTTTCACTCTATTCTTCGTGTTTAAGAAAAGAAATTGTAGATTTCTAATTTATATGATCAGAGCTACAAACCGATATACTAATCATGTATTGTTTCCTATTGTATTATGAAGTACATGGAAAGAAAGGAACTGTACTATGAAAAGATAAGAACTATACTATCATTGTTCTTCGAGCACTAGCAAACTCCTTAAAAAGTTACAATTGGTAACGAAAGATGGAAAAAGATGCCTCTATCCTTACTATTCTACTATTTATATGTTTGATCTATTCGGTTGAAATTTATTTTAAACCTTAACTATATAACTATTTCTTTTTATTCCTGTACGATACAATATTTGCAACTCCTTTATATGCGACTCCTGAAATTTTTACATGAAATCTCTAAATCTGTTGAGCTATTTTATTATTCTCTTCGGTCTTTCAACATTGGCAACAGTTTGATGCAGATTAAACTAAGGCTTTAGAATTCATAAAACTTCATAATTAATTCCACACACCATATGCTTGTTAAAGTGATGAGCATCGAAGAGTTATTTTTTTTTTCTTTTTTTGCATTGTGTAAAATAGGCAAATCAATACAACCTCGTAATAGTATAGTAAGATCCACCCAATTACCTACCAAACAGATTCTACTTTGTCTAAAATAGGCAACTCTGGCGGAAAGCACGAAGGCGGACTGTTGGATAATGAAGGGCCACTGGACTGCCAAACCCCTAGTCGACTAGGTTAGACCTATAGCCAATTGACGATGGCATCTATGGTTCAATGGTAACCTATTTTATTTAAAAATCATCACAACTAACATTTTAATAATGTATGTCCATCAGTTGTTATAAATATAGTGCAAATATCACTTAATTATGGTTCATATGGAAAAATACAAAGAAAGGATCGGCATTTGAATAGTTTTGCAAGAGAGGGTTTGGATTTTGTGACATTGTATTTAAAAGCTTGTGTATATAAATTAACAGTTTTGCATAAGAGCGTTTGGATATTGTGACCATGCATTTAAGAGTCAACGTATATAAATTACCCACATTTTAGGTCTCCATCTATATAGCGTCAAATCCCATTAAAAGCAGATGTATGGAGGTCTAAAATGAGGATAAGATATAAACATACTTTGTCGAAAAAACGCAGACCCTTTTTATTTTCTTTGTTTTATACAAAAACAACACAAATGCAGGTCTAACTTCCACAATTTTTTCCCTAAACAATTACAAAATCAAATTTATCAAGAATAAAAAGAGAACCAACCGTATGCACATGGAGTATTACTATGATGGCTTCCTAATGTGACTAACAAGGAATTATAATAAATATAATATTCCAAATCAACATCAATGAGATGTAGAGAGTGCTTATCCCACGGTGTATCTTTAGCATCAAACGTGACTTTTTAGAGAAACATGGTATAAGGTGTTCATCTGATTTATCCTATTGAATAATGAGAAACATTAAACATTTTTTCATAGAAAAGGAATGTCAATAGGTATACAGGGAGCCATTTACCCTAAACGAATTAAATTGTTTTCGAGGAAAATTTTATTTTTACCCTCAAACATAAGTTTACTAGAGGACCTCACATGATGTTGTCACTTTCTTACTATAGCTTGCAAGCTTCAGCCAACCCTAACATGACATTTCTAGGATATAAATTAATGAAACGATTCTTATTGGTGATCTAAGATCTTCCAAAGACTTAATTAATCCAAATAATATAAAGTCAACTTAACAAAATAAAGCTCCAACTGCCAATGCCTTGTTCTTATATTCGACTACTAATTCACTATGAATGAGGTAATCTGAAATGTGCTCGTGTTAAGGTGTTTGAAAAATCATTTCCCGATGAGTGTTATCTACTATTTTGTGCTAGAAAAATTCGAATATAGACCTACATTTCATAGATCATGTATACAAAGTATGATAATGTTATAGGTACGGCTCATATCTTAAGGGACTGTGCCTTGATCAACTGCAGTCTAATATAATCTTATACCTCTGACCCATCGACTAGTGTGGATATTCATCTGCCATTAGCTTCCAATGCAAAATCATACGATCGTGAGAGGCAGATTTAGATTCATATTAAATTTTATCTCATAAAATATATTTGCAGATTAATCCTTCACAATCAATTTTTTTTTTTTTTTCCAAGCGCTGGGGCCAAACCCCTTTCGACCCCTGCCTAGGTCCATCCTTAGCCTGGACCTCAGCATTTTAATTTTGTTGTAGAATTTACAACCTCGAAGCTACATCGAACCTAAACATAGTTTATGATTGGTGAACTTTGCTACTCCAGTCTCATAAAAATTTACCCAACTTCATCTGGAATTTTCTACGTAAAAATGAATTGTGTTGCTTTTCTCTTACCCTTTTGCTCTTATTGTAGTATTGGTTTGTTTGCATTGTGTTGTTATTATGTATAATACTCGCACATTGGCTTAATAATAAGATCAACAATGGCGAAGTAGAGAAAATTTTTTCCTAGCACTTTTCCACATGTAACTTGCTTTTGTTTTTCAGCTTGATAAACCAAGTAATATAATATACTTTGTTAACCATTGGCAAATGATCCATTGAGATTATTCAGCTCCTTGTGTTCTCAAACAAATCATTCAAACCCATGAGAAATTGAATGTGTTCATTTCTAAGAATTTTTCTGCAATTTCACATTCATATTGCTTCATCGCACCACATACACATTCCAATACAGCAAAAAAATTGTTCAATTCACCCGGCATTCTTTTCAGTTTGTTGTAGTATATCGTGACACTCAGATTCCCTTGCTTGAAATTCACTATTTCACTTTGTAATTTGATAAAGCAAGGGACCATTCAAAATTCTTAATCTTTTATAAATATCTTCACAAAGAACCTTAGATGTTTTAAGTACATAAAACCCTCGAACAACTCTTTGGACATAGAGTTTAAGATCCCACATCTTATCATGAAATCCCGTCTTATCCACTTGTTCTTATTCATTGGATCACGCTCAACGCCATCTAGCTTGGCTTTTGCACCAAGCGCCGGACAAATCGCATGACTCCGATTAATAAAGTTTGATCCATCAAAAATGATATTTTTAATAACAATACCAAGATTACCTGAATTAGAGAGATAAAACAGATCATTGCACAATAAATCATATTCGCATTCTACTTGATTGTTCAACATTTTCTTATGATGCAAGAAAACATGATCATCAAAAGCAATCAATTAGTTGATGCACTACTTATGCTCCATTACCATGTTAAGTTCGTAATCATAAGCAAGAAACATAAAAGATCAGAAGAACTTATTGATTTATATGTATAGCAATATTGAAAGAAGAAAGAGTTACTTAGGTGAAACACATGTATACTTTTATTTTTTTAAAAATTATATAAATATGAATTAAACAAAAAATATTACATAAATGAAAACCTGAATTGTATTTGAAAGATACAATATTGAAAATAAAAAAAAAGTGTTACATTTTATAAATGCTATTTAATGTTTGCCTACAATAGCTATCTCATATTTAACAAATGTGACATACATTAGTTGTATATACGTCATGTCATGATCTTAAACGGGGCCTAATAAGATTCTCTAAAATTTTCGTATTAAGTGTACACCCATGATATGAAAACCGCCTTACAAGTCAGAAATTGCAGGATTCTAGATGATTAGTCACTAAGGTTTTCAATTTTTAATTAATTATCTTATTATAAAATATAAATGATTATGGATATCCAATATTCCACTGTCCACTAGAACCGCAAAAAATCAGTATCCCTTACCAAATGCTAAGATAATGTAAAACAACATAATAATTTATAAGAGATATTATATTATACATAATCCTATCGTGTAAATATTCTTTACATGAATTGATTTTGTACCATCTATATACATTTCAATTAAGTTTAAAAATATCAAACCTATCTCTGGTTTATACTCTACTCTCAAGATTTCTCCCAATTCCTGCTTAAAGAAACCTGCACAAAAAACTATAGGGGAATGAGCAGACCACATCTAAGTGAGTTTATTCTTTACCACTATCGTTTAAGTCAATTATCAAACATTATTAGCATACATGCAAGTTATCTACATATGAAATGAATGCAAACAACACATCCATGGGAGTCTAAAACTATAGACGGTGTAGATTTACGTTGTCTATACGTCGATTTTTCCTCCGTACTTACCTACATAGAGCAACTTACCTTAACCGTATGAGGATGCCTGGGGGCACAATCTCACTAGACGTTACTCGACTGTTTTCCTAGTCCGAAAAACAACAATCAATATAAGTGAACCCCAATTAGGGCCACCTACCAAACATATCAAAGGTCTATTGGGCACACAAAGTAAGTTCATCTCACAATCAACGTATATCCAACGCCCTACGGGTATAAATATGCAAGTCTTCTCGCAATTAATTGGAGATACTATACTATCTTTGCTTTAACCATAAAAACATCATTTACAGCATCACAAGCCCTTTCGAAAATCATTCAAAAGTATATTTAAGATTGGAAAAACATTTACCAAAATATTTTTCAAAAAAATTTTGCAAAGCTAACACTCTCCATCAATGTACCAGTTGGATCATAGACATGTGATAGATAACACTAGTTATTTTAGTCGAATAGTTATTGTAAGCCCCACAACCAGTTACTCAAGGTTTCTATCGGTTGAAAAATCCGATCAAACCTAAATTATAAGGTAAAGTTAGAAATATTAGTAAAAATGATCTTGTAAGTTTGAATTTAGGAAAATAAGCAATAAAATAAAAGACTATAAAAATTTGAAATTTTAAATATATAATTCGTTATTTATCGAAAATGAGTAAAATGCATTCTGATAAGTAACGAATCGCTAGAAATAAATTATATGTATACTAAAAATAATAAAATGACCTAAATGATATTTAGAAATATTTATTTGTATCATATATGAATTTACATGTAGGTATAAATATACGTAATTACTTAAAATACGCGAAATGTGCTAAAATAATACAAAATACTTAAAGAAAATTCATAATTAATTAAGGAAAAATCAAGAAAAATAAAAAAAAATTAGGAATGATCCAGAATTGGGTCGTGGCAGCTAGGAAAAATAAGAAAAAATTCGGCCAACTAAATTAAGATAACACAAAAGCCAAAAATTAAGAGATAAGGCAATTGTCTTGTCCAATTTAATATACAATAATTACACTAAAACTCTATAAATAGCAAGAAAAATTCAGAAGCTCATTTGGACAGTTACAAATCAAAGAAAATTAGGGAGAGGTGAAAATTGAGAGAAAATTTCGGTTTAGAAAAAAATTAGAAAAAACTGTGCAATTAGGGCTTTCAAAGGGAACCCACACCAGACGAGCAGCTGGGAGTGGACGGCCACCACCACCACCACCACACGGTGGTGGCAGCACCTAGGCCGGCCGACAAGGCCACGGCGGCCGGCGTTGGCCGGAGCTACCCAAATCGGTGAGTCCGATTTCCAGCTCGATTCTTGTGTAATTTTGTAAAAATAGTAAATATTATTAGAAAATTATGAATTTTGTTATTCTAGAATATTTTTGTATGTAGTTTGTAGGAAAAATATTATTTTGATGAAAACATGTCTCGTGATATAGGGTCCTTAAGAAATCATGCAAAACCGAGTATGTTTCGGTTTAGAAATAAATGACCTTAGGAGTGTAATTTTGAGCCTAAAATTTTTGTGTAGATTACTTAGATGATATAGAACAGTGCTATGAAGCCCGTTTTCAAAAATTAATTTTCTAAATTTTTAGATAATTTTTAGGCCCTAAAATGAGGCATAAAATGGGTAATTTAGGGTTAATTAAGTAATTAAATGGTTAATTAATTATTTAGTGAATAATTATATGTTTTAGGATGTGAAAATCTGATGGAGTATGATACTTGTAGCATTTAGGGTGTTAGATGTAATTATTAAGTTAATTATGTAATAAATGAGTAATAGGGAAAAATAATTAATTTTGTAAATTAGGAAAATTTGGAGTAAAATCTGATTTAGGATGGATTTAGACATTTTGAAATGATAATTGATATTTAGAGATGGTAATTTGAGTGATAGAAATATTAGAATTGTATTACATACATAAAGGTAATAATACATAATAGGTAATTATTGGAAATATAATAAATAGAAAATATTATAATAAAAATTGATATTTTGATAATAATAAAAATGTACAATAAATCTGATAGGAAACTTGAATTTATGTAATTATATGAAAAATGTAAAAATTTCTCACATTAGGAGTGAATTCGGTACAACAATATAGATTTAAGTGTACCGGGTAAAATAAATACTGACTAAGGGTAATGATGGTATTTAGGAGATCAGGAAGTAATGTGATTAATTTCACATTATGGGTTGAAACGGATTTCTAGGGTTGAAATCTAAAACATTACTTAGAAATCGAACTAAAACCTAATTTAGAAATCGATGCGAAAACCGAACCCGAACCTAACCTTAAACTTAGAATAATTGTAAAAGGCTTAAGACCTAGATAATTGGGTATATTAAGCCCTAAATAAAACATAACAATAAGCGTTATAGGAGAAAATGAACCTATAATAGTTATATGAAACACTGAAACTACGTTTGTATTATAGGGATGATCTGTAATGGCTTGAGTAAATCGGACCTCGAGTGAGCGAGCGAGGAGTCGAGATAAGTTGGGATTAATACGATGTTGTATTTTGGAGGCTTAAGATTATGCTTGGTTGTGCTTGTTAGATAGTTGAATGTGTGCATGTGCTTGATTATAGGTGATGCTATGATTCTGTTTGTTGCTCTGGTACGTATTGTATGAATTGTATGAAAGGATTGATCACCCTAAATTGGACTTAATCAAATATCTGACCAGTAATCATAATCAAACATGCATGGCAACCCGTTAGGGGAACTTAGGACTCTCTGGCCAAATACCGACTCCTTCGGAAGGGATAGTGCAGGATTGCAAAATGGTCCCTTCTTCATCCTCAGTCGAACTAAGTGATAGGAGAGGAGGTCGCGGCGAAAGTAAAGACAGTAGTTCGAAGGTAGTCGCAGGAGAAGCAAGGTCTTCATTACACAAGCCTGGGTTTGGTCGTGAGCTGTTGCATTAATGGTAACTCCTCAACCCAGATTAGAGCTAGCGCAATTTCTTTAATCTCACGATGGGCCAGACAACGTCGTGCGATGGCATTTGCTTGCACATGCATTACACCTAATAAGTGATTGAAAACCTTGTTGTGTGTATGGTATAGTTTTAAGTCTTTTATCCTAACTGACTGAGCTGTAGTTGCTCACATCTCTATAGACGTCGTGCAGATGCTGGCTAAGAAACGGTAAACAATTACTCTAAAGCTAGTAACTGTTGGATCCTGAGGAGTGAGGAAAAACATTTGAAGAATGAACATATATTTTTAAGGTTTAAGCTTTTACTTTAGAACTTCTCATTTTTGAATAATGTAATAACTAGGAAATATATTTCGGAGAAATATTGCAAACGATAATTGTAATAACTAAATTATAGTGAATATATATTTCTTCACTTTCTTAGATAAATGATTTATTTAAATTACAAACTGTTTACTTCAAAGCGGGTTAGTCATGAACGCCTTGTGTAGATTAGGTCTAAGATAGCGGTTGTAAGGCCAACTTCTATCTTAGGATAGTTTATACGGCGGGGCTGTAACGATTCTGCCGCTTCAAGGCGTAACAGTTATATTTACCAATTTAAAAAAGTGATCACACAAATAATAGCATATAGAGAAATTAGTCATTCAACAACAATCAGTATTAATCAACAAGCAACATATAAATAATAAACAACAAGCAAATAGCAAATCATCAGAACTCCTTCACCTAGGTTAATGTTCACTCTCCAATCCTTTGGAATTTCTAGTTCTTGACAACTGGGTATTTAAAAGATAAATAAATCTATAAGTATTCTGAAAAACTAAGTTAATTGATTAACTAAATATCTATTACTATTTACCTAGTTTCCCATTATAATCCTAAGTATGATATAAATATAGTTTAACTTAAATATTTTATTTATTTTTTTCGATTTATCTTAAATTTTCAATCACGTACAACTTTTTCATTTTAACTTCGATTTTTACAAACTTATAGTCGATTTTTATTGCTTTCGAATATACGTTCGCATGGGAGGGTCCGTTTTAGACATTGTAACATGCATTTTCCATTATGGTGTAAAAATATTACAAATTTTATTATTTTGACTTAAATAATTATAATATATTATTTTAAGCCTTTTCTTTACATATTTAGGATTTAATAAATATCTAATTATTATATTTTATAATTTTCTTATTTTTTAGTTCATTTTCTCATAATTTATGTATTTCACTATTTTTAAGGTTTAAAACTTATTTATTTCATTTTTGGCTATTTTAATAATTTCCTAATTAATTAATTTATTATTATTACGAATTTAATTAAATTTTATTAAATAATGACGTGGTAGCATGAGAAGGTGCCACGTGTCATTTTCATGATTTAGTATATTTTTCCTATTTTTTACTTTACTTAATAATTTAATATTATAGTATATTACATATATACTTTTTAAGTATACTCATATACTTATACATACTATACTTTTAATATACATATTTTTATACGTATATATGTACACTTATGAAATTAGTTTCCCTTACTTATTTATTCTAATACTTATGAAATTTAGTAAGATAACCCTAAATATACTTTATGTTCTATACATTTATACATACATATACCATAATAGTACCATTTTGTATTTTACACACATATATATCTATACACGTATTGTTGACCACTTATTGGTATATATACTCATATAATAAAAATACCTATTATACTCATATACATATATTATATATGCATACATATATGATATCTATTTATATATACACAAATCCTTATACTAAGTATGTGTAGAATCAAATATGAAATATATGTAAACTTGAATAAACTTATGTATTTATACCTATAAGTACATGTACATGGCATAATACCTATTTTCATAAAATCCTAATGCATATACATAGGTTTTTCTTTGAAAAAAATTGTACATACTCTTAATATACATAAGATACTACAATATACGTATATATAAATATATATAAATGATTATTGTAAAATAAATATTATATACATACTAAATACTCTTACTTTGGTGTCTTGAAATATCGTTGATCCAAGTGCTTTGCTCTTTCTTCTTCTTTTTGCTTTTAATTGATGAATTTTGAAAGCCAAAGTAGTTAAACAAGAAAAAGAAAGCTTCACGGTTGGAATTTTATGAGTGTTTAAATGTGTTTGACTTGGGAACAAAAAGGAAGCAAATCTGGAAACAATTTGATTCGGCCAAGAAGAGAATTCACAAACTATACGGTGGAAAAAGATGATAAAAAAGCCTTAAATTGATGTGATGGGGCTTATCTATTAGCTTGTCATTATCATCTTAATTGATTACATGTAAAATAACAAGGGATACACATAAGTAGCCGAAAATGTTCTAGAATGTAACGTGGAGGGAAAGGAAAAAAATTAGGGAAAGAAAAAGGAAAAGGAAAAAGAAAGAGAAGAAAAGAAAAAAAAAAGGGATAATAAAAATAATAGACTTTTCTAAACATAAAAGTTATAAATTTAATAATTATGAATAATATTGAAATTTTATAAAATTTATTAGTTAAGTTATTACCCGTTTTATTTGTACTATTTAAAAGTTATCTCAACGTATTCATTAAAATTTTTACGTGATTATACGTATTAATCGATAATTATAATCAATTAAGGTTTTATTACTAGTGGGTTATATTTATTTATTTTATAAACTTAAAGTTATAGTTTTAAGGTTTTCGTCAAGTTCAAATTCGATTTCGGGTATTTACACATACATAAGATTTAGGGATTTTTTGTACGCGATTTAGATTTCGATCGAATTCTATGGTTTTTATTACTTATAATATATTCAATTTTATAATTTAATAAAAATTTTATTTTATTTAACCTTATCGACTTGCAAGATTATCTATAGTTCTAAAGTTCAATTTTATTCTTCAATAGTTAAATTCGAAGAGTTTACATATCACATCTTTAAAATGCAGTATAAGTATATATACTTATGTCACATCTTAAAATTGCTACATTAATATAATTAAATATATGTTACATCTCTAAAACATGACATAAAATGTTATATTACGTCTTAAAAGTGTGAAATAGACTTGGTAAATTAGTAACATTTTTTATACAATTAATAAATATGTAATAATTATTAAATGCAATAGTAAACAAGTAAAATTCTCCTGAATAGTGTATAAAACTGCAATGGTAAACTAGTATGGTGTAAAAAGTAGCATTTATACATAAAGATTGCACACTATAAAGACTAGACTACCTCTTGTGTAGGAAATATCTACAAAATAAATAAATAATAATATTTACACTTAAAAATCATCTTTACTTTTTAAATCCATGCAGTACTCAAAATCTTCACTATTTGCTTCAAAGTTTTTAGCCATTTCAAGAAAAAAGAGAAATTGCAATTATAAATTAATCGCGGCTTATCAACAATGGCTACCAAAATGCATATCCAAAATATCAAATGCAATAGCTCAATAAAACTTAATGTATAAAATAATTATTGAGTCAAACTATACACAGTACTAATTACTTAAGAGCATTTTTCTTAAAATAATATGATTCAATAAAATATTTTAGATAATATTTATAGATATAGATAGATACAGTTAAACCTCCATAAATTAAAAGTCGATAAATTAGTAACTTCTCTAAAATAATATTTTTTTCTAGTCTTAACTTGGACCAATTTACAAAATTAGCAATTTCGAAAAATTAATAAAATAATAATTTTTAGGAAAGCTCTTATATAAATCCATAGCTCCATCACTATCATAATTAGGATAATTTAGTAAAATATAATTCTATTGTTGTCTGTTTTTCCTTAAAATTTAAATTTAGGTGGATTTAATCTCTAACTTTTCTCATTGATTTACATTAGATTTTTTTGTGAATTTTTTAATGTTGTTTATATAGTAGTTCCCTTCATCATAATGCTTTCATCATAAGGTCGATTAGCACATATAAAAAGCCAGCCTTACTATACGTTGGATGTATTCAATTCTAATTAAAATTTATATAAAAAACTATTAGAAATAATAGTTTTTATTGAAAATCATCACAACTAATATTTTAATAATGTACATCCATTAGTTGTTATAAAATCATCACAACTAAAATTTTAATAATGTATATCCATTAATTGTTATAAATATGGTCCAAATATTATTTAATTATGGTTCATCTAGAAAATTTCGCATTTAAATAGTTTTGCAAAAAAGGGTTTGGATTTTGTGACCATGCTATTAAGAGCTTATGTATATAAATTAATAGTTTTACAAAAGAGGGTTTGGATATTATGACTATGCATTTAAGATTCTATGTATATAAATTACCTACATCTCCATTTATATTGCGTAAATCCTATTAACAGTAGATGTGTGGAGGTTTGAGAATAACTTGTAAACACACTTTGTCGAAAAAATACTAACTTGCTTTTTGTCTTTTCTTTGTTTTATACAAAAACCACACAAATACATGTCTTCCTTATACATTTTTTCCCTAAACTATTACAAAATCAAATTTACCAAGAATAAAAAGGGAACCAACCATTTACATGGAGTATTATTATGATGGCTTCATAATCTTCTTATCACATCCCAAACCAGAGAGTCGTAGTAGCTCTACCGTGTAAATCAACCTACGCTAGAAGCTAACCACCATAGCTGCTAACATAGGTATAGCTTATACAAGGTAATAATCACTCTACTGCTTGAAAGCGCCCATTTGGTACTTAGTAGGAATCATCCTATAGTATAACCTTTAAAAATAGATTCTAAAAAATAAATTTTTAACAACTGAAATTTTACTAAAATCTACAGGCTTGTAGAGCATGGAATAAATTTCATTGATTGAAAACTAGGGGTCACCTAAGGAGACCCTATTAGTTTTCTTACAAGTTAGTATAGCTGATATTTTGAATAGAAATCTAGTTAGGTAAATCTTGAATCTCACTTCCCAATCCTGTTGTCTAGCCTTTTGGTAAGTCTATTATGGAAACCTGCAAAACAACTATAGGAGAATAAGCAAGTTATTACTCAGTAAATAAGATAAAGACAATAGCACAAATCTGACACCAAGCAACTAGGGTTTTCAAGCAATTTAATTAGAAGTAATGCATGACCAAGTAAATTCCATTGTACGACATTGACCGGTTGTTGTGAGATCAGAAAAATTGCACCCGCTCTAATCTGAGTTCTGAGAAGTTTAACGCTACGCACTCGCGAATTTGATCACCAAACCGATGCTTGCGTAATGGAGAACATGCTCCTCCTGAGACTACTTTCGAATCACCAATGCTTACCTGGCCGCAACCCCTTCTCCTATCAATTAGATCAACTCAAGGTGAGAAGAGGATCATTTCTACTATCCTCAACGAAAGTGTTCATATTTAGCCCACACTTCCTAATCGTTACCCCTAGTGAGTTGCAATACAAATCCGGTTAATGGTTAAGCTAAGTTTGCGTTAGATTACTCTTAGGGTAATCAAGCAAATTTAAACAATCCAAAACATGTAATATCATGAAGCAATCAACACATCAATCCAACACTCAAATAGCACAATAGTATTTAAACATACACGCTATATGCGTACAAGTAACTAACTTACAACCACAAACAAGACATATACTAAGGTCTCTAAGCATTCTTAATAATACTTCAAAGTATGATGAAACACTGATCACACTTACCTAGATTTTGATGCTTATTCTCCTTAAGTGTTGTTTTCATCTCGTCTTTCTTTATTATCCTTAAAATTTAACAACATAATATGTATTTCTTATGGACATTTAAGTATATTTCCAATTGTATTAGGTAAGTTTTTCTAAGGTGTTTATTAAATATTAGTTAAAATAAGATACCTTCTGATAAAGGTTCTAACTTGATACAAATTGCTACCTAGTAGTTTATGATCCAGGTTTTGACTTCAATGAATTCTTAGAAAGTATAATCAAGCAACTTTTTGATCTATTCTTTGACTCCTAATGATCCAATATTCAATATTAATCATCTTCAAACTTCTGATTGTTCTTATATTCTGCATCTTTCATCGAACTACTTTCTAACTGAGGTTCTAACTTAAATTCTGACCTAGTCTTGTGGTATGGGCTTTTATCCAAGCGGATTTTGACTCATGTTTTGACTTTCATAAAAGTATTCATGTACAAATTACTAGTTAATTTATTGTCGAACTTCGAATGTGGTTAAGGATATCTAACACCAAATAACATTCTCACTCAGTTTCTGACGAACTTTCTAACTCTCAATCCAAAGTTAGATTCTTATTTAGGAAGTTCGTAACTTACAGCTTATCTCGAGAAATAGGATAGAATCCAAATATAAACCACTCTTTGGTATAGATTCCATTTTCCTAGTATATTCAACATATTCACACCACATTACATTCTGACTTACATTCTAACCCTATTGCTACTACTATATATAACTACTTCATATATACTCCACTTTTACTTATAAATTATCCTTTCCAAATTTATGTTAAACCACGTTTAGCTACTGTTTGTGGGGAAATTAAGGTATACCATGGTTTTAGAAAATTTCATCAATCTCTTTTGACAAAATGCCCTGTCGAGTGTACTATTTACACAAAAACGAAATTTTCTCAAAAATCTGACAACTTAACATCAAAATATAATATCTTAAGAGTATATTAATAAAATTTCAAATCGAAACTACATGGATTAGTTTTTCAAAAACCTAATAAAAAATTATTATCCAAGATATTTTTCTTAAATACATCATATTTACACTCAAAATTTTGAAAATATGATTAAAGATTTGAATTCCTCATGCAAAAATACATAGGGAAACTAAATTTCAAATTTTTTGGAGTTCTTTTGCTATTTTTCCCAAATTTTTCTTAAAATCAAGAAAACCGAGCACTCACTAAAAATTCAAAACTCCTACCACCAGTAGAGGAAGGGGATTTGTCAGCCAATCTAGTTTCCAACCACTCCTTCAAGCCACCATCTTGTTTCACTTCCAGATGGTCATCTTCTTTAGGATCTCGCAAATCACCTCTTTTGCACACTAATTTTTTTCAATTTCGTTTCCTCATTTTATCTCTCTAATTTCTCACTCTAAAATATTTCTAACCATATAACTAACTAAGCTTTGTCTAGAATGATTGTCTTATTTTTTATAGCCTTTCTTTTTTATTATCTTTGATTTTTCTAACCTAAGGACATGTGGAAAGTGAAGATTGAGTTGTCAAAATGTTAATCTCCCTCCTCATGCATATCAGATTATTGTCATGCCTAAAATGAAGTCTTTTGGTTTTCTAATAATTTTGTAACCATTTTTCCCTTTTTCAGCAATTCATTTAGTAAATTTAACCTAATTTCGGGTATTTTCAATAATTACGAATATATATTTGTATAATAATTATACGCGATATATATACATGTCTTTTATATATTATTTTATATATAATATTAATTATATTACTCTTATAATTTATTTCTAAGTGTTGGTTATTTTTCGAGATCTAATTTGCACATTATCGATAACAATAATATAGTAAATTTATATGATTTTGACTATATTTTTAATATTTTATTATATTTTTAAACTTGTAAACTTCTAACTTAATTGGGTTATTTTTCCGAATGCCATAAATTGGCTATTGAAACTAGTCATGCCAATACTAGCCTCACACTTACTACAAAGGAATTATAATAAAGGGACAAATGCAAATAATGTTTTGAATTTTGACTTATACGTGGATTGACCATTTAAACTTTCAATATATGCTTTCAAACCCTCTAAAATATGGTAAATTAGTAAATAACCTCTATAAGTTGAAAATTATACTTTTAAAATTTTCATTTTGGTACACAATTACCAGCTAAAACATCTTAAACTTTGACAATAGTATAACTTTTTCTAATAACAAAAGGAAAAATCCTCTATATTATCAATTTATTAAAGTGTAGGGATATTTTAATGCACATTTTAAAAGTTCAAATGGTCAATCTACTCTTTAGTTAAACTTTAGGGAATTATTAGCAATATCCCCTCTAATAAATATAATATTCCTAATCAACTTTAGTAAGACATACAGATTGCTTATCCCACAGAATATCTTTAGCATCAAACATGACTTTCAATAGAAACATGGTGTAAGGTGTTCATCTGATTTATCCTATTGAATAATGAGAAACATTAAACATTTTTTCATAGAAAAGGAATGTAAATAGGTATACGGGGAACTATTTATCCTAAACAAATTAAATTGTTTTCGAGGAAAATTTTATTTTTACCCTTAAACATAAGTTTATCAGAGGACCTCACATGATGCTGTCACTTTCTTCCTATAGCTTGCAAGCTTCAGCCAACCCTAACATGACATTTCTAGGATATAAATTAATGAAACGATTCTTATTGGTGATCTAAGATCTTCCAAAGACTTAATTAATCCAAATAATATAAAGCCAACTTAACAAAAGAAAGCTCTTACTGCCAATTCCTTGTTCTTATATTCGACTACTAATTCACTATGAATGAGGTAATCTGAAATGTGCTCGAGTTGATGTGTTAGAAAAATTATTTCCTGATGAGTATTACCTGCAATTTAGTACTGGAAAAATTCTAATATAGACCTAGATTTCATAGACCATGTGTACAAAGTATGATAATGTTATAGGTATGGCTCAAATCTTGAGTTAAGGGACCGTGCCTTGATCAACTACGGTCTAATATAATGTCATAACTCTGAACCCATCGATTAGTGAGGATATTCATCTGCCACTGACTTCCACTCGTCTCCGGTTGCCTATACTCAACCCGAACCAAGATTGATGAAAAACCATGCAATCGGAAAAATTAGATTTAAAATCATGTTAAGGTTTGTTTTATAGAAAATACATATAATTGTACATTAATCCTTCACAATTTTTTTTATTTTTTCTTTTCGAGCGCTAGGGCAGGACCCCTTTCTGCCTCCGCCTGGGTCCGTCCCTGGCTTGGACCTCTGCATTTTGATTTTGTTCTGGAATTTACGACCTCCAAGCTACAGCGAATCTAAACATGTTTCATGATTGGTGAACATTGCTTCTCCACCCCCATAAAAATTTACCCAACTTCATGTGGAATTTTCTACATAAAAATTAATTGTGCTTCTTTTCCTCTTTCCCTGGTGCTCTTATTGTAGTATTGGCTTAATAAGATCAACAATGGCCAAGTACAGAAAAACTTTTCCCTAGTACTTTTAATGGATCTAACTACAAAGGGTTTGTCTTTACATATTAGTCAACTAGACCCAGAATAAATTGTTTCATTATATAACACTCGGGATAACTGGGAATTTCTCAGCAATAGTTTTTCAACAACACAACCTATTCTGAGGTCTTCTCTGCTTTGTTTTTTGAAGTTTCTTAATGGCTGAACAAAGCAGGGAGCTGAAGAAACCGAGCGCAAATGCTTCAGATGATCAACAAAGCAGGAAACTGAAGAAACTGAGCGTAAATGCTTCATGTGGTGAAGAGAAAGAGGGAGAAAAGAAACCTCCTTCGGAATGGGTTATGCAGATCAAGAAAATTGTTGACGAAAAGAAACCTTACCCTTCCGGGAGGTCCTGGAGTATCCACAAATTAACACCTTGCATGCTGAAAGTCCAGGAAAGCGCATTAGTTCCAAAAATCATTTCGATTGGTCCTATTCATCGTAAGAGTGATACTATGATGGACCACCAGACACGCTATCTCCTAAACCTTTTGGGGTGTGAGCTTAAAGGTAACAATGGAACAAAGGGGCATGAAGAAAATGCAGCTGAATGTCATTTCAATAATGCGGTTCATTTAGAGGTTCTTGTTGAGGCCATGCAGAAGTTGGAGAAGACAGCAAGGCAGTGCTACTCTGAAACCTTTGATGACATCAATAGCCAAGAGTTCGTCGATATGATGATTGCTGATGGCTGCTTCGTGATAGAATTGCTGCGCTTGTATCAGAAGTCCAAGGAGAACTGGGTATGTAAAACAAATTTATCGATGCACCGAAGCCATGAAATTGTAATTCTGTTCCCAGTTCATGCATTCTCAATTAACTCCACAGAAAATTGGGTTATGTGGAGGTAATGTTGATACGACATTATTCCACCATTATTAGACCAAATAGCTAATGCACACGCTTGATCAATTCAAATAAGCAAACAACAGCTTTGCATAGTAATGCAAGGTCCTATGTAACAATGTTTGGCTTTAGCTCCACAATCAACTAATCTAAAACTTAGACTTATGTTGTGCGGTTTTGTAAATGTTACCGAACAGACCCGTTGGTAATTCAGATTTAGTTCAAACAAGATCATGTAGTATCTTGGCATTTTTCCTAACATTTCTTCCTTGACAGAACTAGACGCTAACAAACAGTGTCTCTTTTCTCCAATATATTAGGTAGATGATCCAATTTTCACCACTCGGTGGATGCTACCAACCCTTCGACGTGATTTGATAATGCTGGAGAACCGGCTTCCCTCCTTTATCCTTGAAGAGCTTTTCAGGCTGATCGAGAACAAGCCACTTGAAGAATCATCTCTGAAGCTGCAGGAACTGGCTGTCCTTTTCTTTAATCCTATGCTATCTAGAGCAAATCCCATTTCTTTGATAAACTACTCTACCAAGAAATACAAACATCTGCTTGATCTCTTCCGCTTCAACTTCATAGCAACTATCAATCCACCACCATCGCAAGAGAAAGCTATGTCACCCAATCGTTGTGCCTCGGAACTCAAAGATGCTGGAGTTACATTGGAAACAAGTAGTGGACGTGAACTGATAGAAGTTGATTTTCCAGGGGGAACTTTGCAGATGCCTCAACTAACCATCAGTGATGACACAGTTCCTGTCTTCTTAAACTTTGTGGCCTATGAGCAGTCTGATGAGAAGGCCAACTCATATTTCACTAATTACTTTGTGTTTGTGGACAGCCTGATCAATGAGCCAAAAGATGTTGAGATCCTGCGCAATTGTGGAATCATAAGGAATGATCTGGCAAGCGATAAGAATGTGGCCGACCTTATCATTAAACTTCGCAGGGAAATTGTGTTTGACGAGGAGAGTTGTCACTTGTCTCATCCGATGAAGAATATGAATGTCTATTGGACGGATCGTCATAAGTGCCCCTTTCTTGTCTGGTGCAGAAGGATGTGGAAGAAATCTGATCCATGGATAGTCTTATCAGTTCTTGCTGCCATTTTGCTATTGCTTCTTACAGGAGCTCTAACCTATTACACCATCTGTACGTATTATAAGCCAATGGATGGGATAGCACTCCGCATTAGCTCTTCCTAAATACATTATTGTCCAAGATTGGTAAACTTGTCACCCATTTGGCTGCAAACATCTTGTTAATAGGAATAAGGTTTGAGTGTTGTTGTCGTAACAGTTTCCGGGAATAATACTGAAGAGTTTGATGACTGAATCCAAGTAGTCAGATCCCATGAGGAAAGAAAGGTGAAATCCCTCCATATGGCTCTCTAGAACACAATTCAGTGTTGACTAAAATCTTGTGGAGACATCAGCGTGTCCGGGCTCTTGGACTAAGACATTCAGACTCTATAGCACTTCTCATCTCTGTTCATGTTCCGTTTCCATCTGTTCTTGTCAGGGTTGCATCAAAGTAAAGTGTTGTAGTTCATGTTCAAGGGGGAATTCTTGTATTAGCCGTACTTCTAGGAAGTAGGCAAATACCTATTGTATGAGTCAAGTTCGCAATGAATAATGAAGGGTTTCTAATACCTATTGTACGAGTCAGTTTGTGACGACTAATGAAGGGTTTCTATTCTGTAAACCAAATCTAGCCTCTCAATCTATATACATTGAACAATTATTGATTCACAAGTACACGATACCTCTGGAACCTATCTCACTTGGTCAAGTATAAAGCTCATTTTATCATCTACCAAGCAAAATCTGCTTTGTAGATCCATAGTTTATCAACTCTATTTTACATCTTTAGGTTGTATTTGTCAAGTAATAAACTACATAGTTCGCATCACATCTATAAGTTTAAATTTTTACATCATATGGTTTTGATGCAATGACCTCAATATAGCTTGCAAAGTCACTTCACCTCCAATTATATTAAGTCACCATTACGAATGAAAGGGGTGCAAATAGTAAATATATAGCCAATACCAAGATTACAAGTTTAACCTTCGGAACACAGAGAGAACAAACTTTGTTGTAGAGCTAGTTGGTAGGCCTTTAACCTTTGGAATGAAAAAAGAAGTCTGAAGGGTTCTATAGTAACTCTGCACCTTAATGGCACTTTTTTTCCTTTCAAAGATTATTTGGTAGAAAGGGCCTATCAAGTGTTGACTAAGTATAAGCTTATAAATCATCTTATAGTAGCTGCAATAACAAATTAGCAGCAGTTTATGAATAATTGTTGCACTTACCAATTTATAGTAGCATTTTCGTTTCTATTTAGTACTTGTACAGCAAATTTTTCATCTTACAGTCTATAAAGAGTGAGTATACATTAATTTTTTTGGGTCATGGACGTTACCAGCATTTCTCTTTGTTTCTTGCTCCTATGCCATTTACTTTACCTGCTGCCATTCAGCATAAATTGTTAAACTTAGATCCAAAGGTAAATTGGAATTTCATGCTCTTTTAAGGTAGAAGAATTGATATTCTTCTCATTTTCTTCCCAACGGTTTGGATTTCATTTGGTTGTACATTCTAATACATTTTCTTATGTACTTTGCATTAAGTAATAAATATAAAACCCATATCAAATCTAAAAACTTCGTCTACTAATCTTTCTGATACTATTTTCAAAGTGTCAATTTGATATTTTGTGAGAGGTAGATATTGACATATTAGGTCGGAAACACTAAAAAAATCACAAAATCGATCCAATTAAGAATAGATAGAATAAATATAATAACTATGTGCATAAAATTTCCCTTGCTTCCTAATCGGACTGAAAAGGATGATAAATATATCATTCCTCAAATCAGCATCAATGAAATGTACAAATTTTTTATGTTATAGGACATCTTCTGCATGAAACACGACCTTCTACAGAAACATGATAAGTGGTGTCCATATTTCTTGATTTATTTTGTTAAAATAAAGTTGAATATATTTCTTGAGAAATGAAATGATAAAATTAATATTCTCCTTATCAACCGAAGTTATATTAGCAAATGTACAAGCATAAATTCCCTATTATATTATCCGGTATCTATATTGTTCTTATTGTTTTTGTCTCAAGGATGTGTTTGTGTGTTTTTCTTTTAAATATATGAAACTAAAATTTTTTTTTTTTTAACTATGGAGGAGGAAATTGAATTCAATCTATTTTATTAGAAGATTAGTATCCATACCATTGAGTGATAAAGTCTGAAGAATATTTTTTCATGATACTCGTGCATAACTATAACATGCAGAGCTTTTCATGCCTAGTTAATCTTTAGTTGATACAGGACAAAACATACTCTAAGTTGAAACTTGCAAGTATTACTCACCCTATCAATATTAAATTATAAAGAAAAAGAAAGACCCAAAAGATCATTTCTTGATATGCTTACTTCAGTGAAGGAGCTCCCACACCAATCATGTGAAGATCTAATTACGTAAGACTGTGATCTTCCTAGCTATGTTAATACTCAATCCTAAATTTTGCTAAAAAAGAAGCTAGATGTAATGAGTTACACCAATTCTTAGATGCATTTTTAATTGATTTATTAACACAAAAAAAAAAAAAAAAGTATTGTCAAATCTGGAACAGATGGTTAACCGAAACATGTGAAGGGATAAAAAATTAAGGGAAAAATCAGTCGACGGAAAATTGAACCAGCATTAAATGTGGTCAAACCGTAGTGTCAATCCAAGTTTAACAACACTTAAAAAAATACATAGCCACACATATAGGAAAATAGGATTGCATGTACGTCCCATTTTCTGATATTACAAATTTCCCATTTTGTCTAAAGTAGATAAACAATCCTAATATGGATGGTTCATTATTTTATCAATCTATGCCCTCCAAGATTCAGCTGCCATTCTAAGACTGCAAATTGCTTTATTATATAAGACTTGAGGTAACTACATTTTTTTCAAAAGCCTGTATTGAGATCCTCTTTGCTATTCTTTCAAAATTTATTCGTTCTCTCCAAAGGTACACCAGGGAAAATGAATTGAAAGTTTAGGAAATTGAGGAGCATAAATGCTCCAACAAAGAGGAAGAGAGAAAGGAAGACAAACCTCTAGAATGGGTAGTGGACATCACTCATTTCCTTGAACAAGGGAAAACATATGAATCTGGGACATCATGGACTATCTACAGAGTGCCCACCAACCTGTGGGGAGTCCATAAGAGTGCGTTCGTTCCAAAAATCATTTCGATTAGTCATTTCCATTATCTAGAGGAGAGATTACAAGCTATGGATGAACACAAGACGCGCTTCCTCCTACGCCTCTTAGGAGGTAAGTTTGGAGGAATTGATGGAGCAGAGAGAGCTCAAGATAGCGTAGCTCAATTTCATACGGCGCTTGGTTTGGAGAACCTTGTTGAAGCTATGAAAGTCTTGGAGCTGAAAACAAGGGAGTGCTATTATGAGAATTTTGATGATATTGAGAGCGATGAATTCATCCATATGATGGTCACTGATGGCTACTTTGTCACAGAATTGCTGCGCTTTTATTACAAGTTTGCGAAGGTACATGAAATGAAGTTCTTGATCTACTTTAATCATGTTTTGCTATAAATGCTAAATGTAGCACTTGAAATGTGCATAAGAAAGATTAAGAAGAAAAAAGAAACCTAAATGTAGCAGCATCTGAAGATTAGGGTTATTATAATCAAATCTCAAATGTCGAAAGTTGCTTCCCTTTCTTCAAATGTAACTTACACTTTCATCTCCTTTTATCCCCTTAATTTCATTTTGATAAGCATTTCAATTAATATGCATAGTTCAACGAAGAACTATTATAGCTAGTAGTTATGGAGTACCCTAAGGCTATTGAAATAGCTAAAGTATGAAATAAGAAAAAACAACCTCGTATCAAAGTTTTAAGCTTTTACAGCCTGTTTACTGGGACTACATGGACATTTCTATTCTAGTGTTTACTTTGTGCAATTTTATATTGCAGGAAATACTTATTCTAATATTTATTTCACCTAATTAATTATAGTATTAAGTTGGAAATACAACTAAAAATACCATTTTAGCCCTATTCAGTCATTTATTTTAATATTAAGGAGGGTACCATAGTTATGCCATTTGAACTTTTTGTTCCCTCTCTAGCTTAAAAATTTTCCACCTCTTCTTAGGGAGCAACTATACCCAATCTAGTGGGAATAGAAAAGACCATAAGAACTAAAATTTCCTATTTATTTTCTAAAAAAATAAATTAATAGACAGTTATGTAAGAATATTTATTCCATTCCCTCTTTTTTATCTCCAAGTAAACAGGCCATTAGAGTCCTTGACTGTGAATGTGATTTATAATGATATCTGCGTAATAGGTACTATATTCAATTTCATTGTCATTTGACTTCCCAATTGGCTATTTATCCATAACAGACAACAAACAAAATATTTGTAATCCATGATAATGTAAGATCCTTTGTAGTCGTTGGGTTGTTCATTCAGATTGGTCTAGGACAAAACAAAGTAATATTTTCGAGATAGAGCAACATTTTCCCCCTTCATTGTAGTAGATGATAATCATCTAACTCCTTAGCTATCCTTCAGGTAAATGTTGATGATCCAATTTTCACGATTCGCTGGATGCTACCGACTCTTCAACGTGATCTGCTAATACTTGAGAACCAGCTTCCTTTCTTTCTTCTAGAAGAGTTCTATAAGCTAACCAGCTCGGGTAAAGTACCACCCCCATAGAAACTCGCTATCACCTTCTTTGCTCTATTGCTACCCAGAGAAAAGGTCAGTTTTGAGATGGATCCTTCCAGGAAATACAAACACCTGTTAGATGTCTTCCGCTACACTTTCATCTCAAAGGTTAAAAAGAAAGTAGCAGGATCACTACACATGAAAGGCAATGCAAACCACTATTGTGCCGTGGAGCTTTAAGAGGCTGGAATTGCATTGCAAAAGAGGGAAGAAGCTGAACTGATAGACATCGATTTTAATGAGGGGACTTTGCATATTCCTCCATTGACCATCGATGACAACACGGTTCCTCTCTTCTTAAATTTCGTAGCCTATGAACAATGTTATGAGGAGGCTAACTCATTTTTCACCAACTACTTCATGTTTCTGGATAGCGTAATCAACACTGGCAAAGATGTCCAGATCCTTCATAACTCTGGGATCATACACCATGTTCTAGGCAGCGACGAGGATGTGGCTAGCCTGATCAACAAGCTTTGCAGGGAGATTGTATATGACTTGGATCATTGTCTCTTATCTGTTCAAATGAAGAACTTGAATCATCATTGCAGGTCATACCATGAGAACAAATGGCGCTTCTGGTGGAGAAATCTGATCCACGACTATTTTAGCAGTCCATGGACACTCATATCACTGGTGGCTGCCATTTAACTGCTGTTGCCTACAACAGCCCAAACATTCTACATCATTTATCCTTATTATAAACCAAATTAATTGCCAGCACTGTGTGCTACAGATCATAATCTGTTGTCATCATATATATGGCTCTCAAGCAGATATATGTTCCGGCATTAGCGTTATTAGTCCGGTTCCATCATTCAGTCCCAACATTTGCACTTGCTAGCATCTTTTAGTTCCTATTCATGTTCGGTTTGTGCTTGTTTGCATCAAGGTCATGTCAAAAGATTGGGAGTTGTAATGGAAGCTGCTATGTATTCTTATATGGCAAGGATATGTAAGGCTCAAATACTTCTTTCTTCTCACTTGTGTCTTAAGTTTTTAGCACCCCAAACTTTAAACTCCAAACTGGGTAGCCACTAACTCCATAAAGAAATACTGCGATACACACAAACGTAGCCACACTTCATCATGCCTATATAATTATATTAATGCAGCAATTACAAATTATAGTCGATGTTAGTTATCATATTTATATTGGGACAACAAATACAAACGACTCACTGTTCAAGTAGGACAAACCATCATATGGATCCAATGTCCCAAAATCCATAGACAAAACTCTTACATAAGTAATGTAATATCTTTATCGGTCATCCGTAATTCATTCCATTGCTCCAATCCATAGTAGTGTCATATACCCCTAATGCAATTTGTAGATAGCCTCTCCTCAAATGTCCCAATCAGTATCAGCCACGGTTCTACTGTATCGATGACACACTTATACACAAGGTAACCTTGGTGCATAACTGCAAGCCAATTCTTTTTATATATTCATCCATGACTTACCTAGCCGAAATGATTATCACCCTTGACAAATGGATAGACAACAAACATCAGTTATTAGGGCCTGATATGAATTGAGTTAGTTTATATGAACCTAAAAGCACAACCATCACATGTCCAAAAATTGGCTCACCAAACTTACAAAGATATAACCATTATTCAGAATCTATAATCATATGCAAGACCCTAAACATACCCACAAATGGCATTCTCAATCTTACAAACTAAAGAAATGAGCCACATTAGTTAACATAAGACTAATATAGCCAACTAGCTCTTTCTAATTTAATGTAGTTAACCACAGCTTAAAAGGGTTGACCACCATATGATGTGATCAACTACCTTGATAACTAATCTCCAAGGCTTTTGTATGGTCGTTAGATTTCCTTGAAAAAACTTATGTGTTGAAACATTTGTTTTTACTTTTCTATCTTTTTTTAAAATAATTTCTTGTGTTTTATCAAAAACAATTTCCATATTTTAGAATAGAAAAATTTTATCATTTTCTATCAATATTTTTAATAATTATGACCACCATCATCAATAATGTACAGTTAACCATCATCCTTATCTTCTACAACAATCACTTATTAACAACTACAAAACTTTGATTGTAACTAGTGCCGACAAAAGTTCGGAAATTATTTTCCACGAAACAAACATACCTTGATCAAATTTACATCTTCCTATTCAATTTTTTATGCAAAAGATTGTTAGTAGAATTGTTAATTGAAATTTTTAATTAGATTTGCTTTAGAAAATAATCCTTTGTGCACACTTGTTCAGTTCATTATTTTGATTTGAAGAAACCCTTTAAGGTAATTCATCTATCTCTTTCACACATAATAAAATCTATTTGATTATTTTAATAAATTAAATTCTATGTCATTCCGCTAGTGTTCTTAATTTTCTCTATCTCTTAATGACAAATAGCTTTTAAACAAAGAAATATTAAGTAAATATAACTGTGGCAGTATGCTCGGTGGGCCATTAGCTTATGGATTTGATCTTACTTGTCTCCATCAATCATGAAGGCGGCCTTATCCAGCAGAAGCATTCCATCACTGGCATGTCTTGTACTTCGTTCCATTTCCTGTTGTTGCTTCGTTCCATCTTTCTTTAGCAATTCGACGATATCACCATAGTACATCATCCATTTGCACTCGGTAGAATACAACTTTAATGTTAGATAAAACGTGAGCTTAATTAATTATATGTATATTCATACACAAAATTAAGGTTTACACTCTGGACATATAGAAAGACTGTTATATCCTTACAAAATACATTATACACTAATATATATATATGTAAATATATATGTATATAGATATATATACAATAATACACTATCTCAATCTCAAGATACAAATAACAGCATAAATTGAGATATGAAGACTTGATTCAAACCATTTAAATCTATTGATTATAGTATTAACTCAATAGCTAGTGATTGTACATCCTCTCCATTGTAATTATGCCTATAAACTCTCGAAAAATGTGGTTAGATTGACAGATCAATAAGCCTTATAGAATAAAAAATCATGTTACTGTATTAGATATATCTCATGTATAGGGGCAAGAGTGCTTGGTAAGATCATGACTTATGGAAATTTTTTCTTGCATCAAGAATTCAAATTTGGTAAGCCATAGCTTATGGAATCAATCTTGCATTACTGTACCAGGCATGATTTGATCTAATCGCTTGACCATATTTTTACATGCCAAGTCATCCTCATGTTGACAAGTTTATTTCCTGTTGTTCTTTCCATCAGGCACTAATTGTGAAAAAGGGATCATCTAAAGTTCCTCTTTCCTAAAATTACAAAAATAATTGTAGGTATTATTTAGATTTTTNATGTGATCATATTTAGATATTAAGTAATTTCAATAAATATATATATGTAATCATAGCCATGTATATATATGTATAAAATACAAAAATACAATTATGTATATACATTCCCATACGTATAAAATATGTAGTATATTTATAATTATATTACCATAATACATAAGTACACATATACGTATGAGATACATATATTAATAGTATAGTATATATCTAAATATACAAGTACACATAAAGAAACACTATATTATGATACTAAAATAAGGAAAAATATATAAGTATGTATATATATATATATATATATGTGCCGTGAGTTTCAAAAAGAAAATAGAATAATTGATTGCAAAATTTAATAAAATATAATAATAGATTAATAAATAAAGTAAAGTACTATATATATATATATATATGAAAATATATCGTGGAAATTAAGAAAAAGGAAAAAACAATGAATTTACCAAATTTAATAAAATACAACAATAAATATAATTATGTAATAATAATAAATATAATTATGTACATATTACATAAAAATACAAAATAGGAAAAATATTGAAAATATGTAAAGATTTTGAAAATGACATGGGGTAATTTCCTTTGCTACTACGTCAGCATTTAATTAAATATAATTAAATTTGTAATTGAAAATAATAATAAAATAATTACGTAATTGAAAAATTATTAAAATAGTAAAAATTGAATTAAATAGGTATTAACCCTCAAAAATGGAAAAATAAGTAAATTATAATTAAATAAACTAAAAATAATAAAATTGTAAAATATAAGATTAAATATTTATTAAATAAAAAAATATGCTAAGAAAAGCTTAAAATAATATTTTATAACTATTTAAGTCAAAATAATGAATTTCGTAATATTTTTAAAGCATAATTAGAGCTGTAAGTTACAACGTCCAAAATAAGCCTCACTACAAGAAAGTATATCCAAAAACAATAAAAATGGACTATAAGTTTATAAAAATTAGAGTTAAATTAAAAAAGTTATACGCAATTAACGAAAAAACTCAAACTGAGAATTTCGTAAGAATATATAGTTAAATTAAGTAATTAGTACCAAATATATATATATATATATATATATAGCTTAGTTATGTAACTCAAGTACTTATTACTTTCTTATTCACTAAATATTAGGTGATTCGAAGATTGAAACTGATTTACCTACAAATTACTATGATCCCTAACATACCATGGCCAAGTTAGTACTCCTAATGACTTCATACCTATTTATATATGTAGTTAGTGAACATTAATTGATATTAATAATTTGATGTGTAGGGGTTTAGGATTATGCATGTGTATATTATTGTTTGTTAAATATGAAATTACTATAAAGTGTGATAAGATATTGTTTGTTGCATAGCAACTTTAATAGGAATTGATTTGTTTATGATTACGATTGATCACATAATAATTGGACTTAATGATATTAGACTTGAAATAACTAAATTAAACATGCATAATCGTGCATTTTATGTTTAATTCTGGTCGCCATATCATACGGAGGCAACGGGAGGCTATATAGGGGTTAATTATGAATTCTGATTATAATATTTTCGTATGGTGCATACGTACGATATGACCTTATCCTAGTCCGCGGGATTACTAGGTGTTGAAGATGTCAACTGCCTAGCTAAGGGATGAGTCCAAAAGCTTCCGTTTAGGGGTAAGTGTGGATTGCAAGGGTCTACTCACAATTATATCTAGAACTTAGTTTTTTATTAAAACAAAAAGATTGATTTATTTGAATATGAAACACGGAGTTTCGTATGAATGTAAGTTCTGCTATAATACTTGGATCTGACTGGTACTGTGTATACTTCAACTCTGACTTTGAAGGGCATTAAATCTAAATTGCATGCAGTACTTGGTCATCTGTATGTATTTATCTAACATTTTGTATAAGCATGCATTTATATATTTGAATCTAATTATTAAATAACTTAATTGTAGTATGGATGGGGGATATCTCACTAAATTAATTAGCTTACACGCTCATAGTTACTTGTGTAAGGAGACTTATTTGTTAAGCCGGGCTACAGGATGCCCGAGGTTACTGAATCATCAACTTGGTAGTGTGAGTTTGAGATTTGAGATAAGAATATACCTCCATTACCATATTTAGAACTTTGAACTTTTGAGGTGATGTAATGTATTAGTAGTTTACTATCTATTATATTATAGACTCAATATATGTAATATATATATGTATGAAGGTTATAATTTAATAATCATGTTACTATAATTAGGCAATGATATTACTTTTGCCTGCTTTACTCTTAGGTTGATAGTTGTCGTAGTAGCCTTCTAAGTCGTATGAACGGTTGTTGATTAGAAGGGAAACCAATCTACAGTCCTTTGTATAATATATGGTGCTTGCTATGACTAGGCCATCCCTTAGGTCATGATGAGTGTAACTTAAACTAGGGTAAATAAAACTTGACCCTATATACTATGATAACTTACTTGATGAGATTAAGAGGTGTAGAACTAGGTTAGGAGTTTAAGCTTAAACTTAATCACTAAACTTTATGATAACACAATCATAAAAGTCTTTATATGCCTTGTTGACTCAGAGATCGGTTCTTGAGTTATGGACCGACTTTTCTTTGTTCCGTCTCCATGAGGGAGAGACTGTACAGGATTATAGGTACCGCTTTCAAATTATCTACAAGGATTTGGCCTTAGTGGGTAGGCCATGTATAGTTAGTAAGGTCTTATCTACTTGGGGAGTGGGATTGAATACCTATTGGCAGGAACAGAAGATCTATTGGGTATTTCAGGCGGATGATGATCTGTCTACTAATGAGGAGATGATATATTATTTGAAGTCTAAAGAGAGTGCAAAGTTGGTATAGGAGTTAGTCTTTTTGGTCAGTGTTGATTTATTACCAGAGCCACCATCTTTCAGTCACCGCAAAGTAGTTGGTCTTAGTGTAACACTAGCTATTGATCGTTGTGCTAATCACAATTTGGTTATTGCCCAGGATAATGTGAGGGCCATAGCTAATTTTTAGACTAGCATGAAGCAGTGGTGCAACCATATACCAAAGATTGAGGTTCTTAGACCCCAGTAGGGTATAAGATTGGAGGATTTAAGGATACAAATAGGTGCCCTGTTATGTTTGTTGAATCTATACAATAGATACCCTCCGTGGAGGAGTTCGAGTATTATTAGGTAGACCCTGGACTCCTACCTATAGTAATGGCAGGAGGTGATTCCTCCAATGTACTTACCATTACTCCAGACCCATTAGATTTTTTGTTACCTCGAGGGTGGGCTTGACAGCTGCCCAGCCAGGAGTCCGATGTTTATTTTAGCATTAGCTCCACTTTCTTTGTTTCGAGATATATAGATATTTAGATGATACAACTGCTGGACCATCTACACACCCCTGGTAGATATGGGGATACTTGTTAATGGATTGCACTTATGGAGTGGCTACCTAATATCTGAGTGATCATATATGCTTCTTTTGTTGTACATGCTAAGATCATGTCTGATCATTTGTATTTTGAGAGTTTTGTTGTAGTAAGGTTATATTATATTTGAAAGTTTGTTGTACTTGAGAGCTCTATATATTGAGAGGATTTATGTATTATCAGAAGCTCTTTTGTATTTCGAAACTCTATACTTTGACTTTACTTTATGTAGTTGTCTGTAGAGATTCACTCGTTAGAAGTGACTACTAAACAAATGTAAACCTCATTATATTGATCAGAAATGAAAGATTATAGCCTTTATTATTACTATTGTTGTATATGTATGTATGATGTTTCTATTTTATAGTTGTAGTTGTTATAACTATTTAAATATAGTTGAATCATCTAACTTAAAATTTGGAATGAACTACTCAGTCAAGGCAGACGTAGAAAGAGACCACAAGATGATCAGGCCTAACCTGCTTGAGAAAGGCAACCTGGTAGGCTTCGGGATCGAACTGATGAAATCATTACTACTATCCATGCATAAAATGAGTTATTAAGGACATTCTTGACCCGAAAGCATGTGCCACTTGTTCAGGCACTACCTCCAACTGTAAACCTAAAGATTCCTTTACTACGGTCGTTGTAAGCTCCAAAGTTAAGCCAAGTAACCGTAGGATTAAGCTTAGAACCCAAGGTTTAGAGCGATCGGTTAAAAAATCCGATCAAACCCAAATTATAAATTATTGAGAAGAATATTAGTAAAAATGACCCCGTAAACGTGAATTCAAGAAAATAAGTAATAAAATAGGAGACTATAAAATTTTCAAATTTTAAGCATAATAATTGCTAATTACCGAAAAGGCAAAAAGTGTAATATAATAACTAATAAATTAGTAGAGATAGATTATATGTATACTAAAAATTTTAGAATGACCAAAATAATATTTAGGAATGTTCACATATACCCTACATGTATTTACGTGTAGATAAAAATACACGTAATTACTAAAATTGGCCGAAAACTAAGTAAATAATTAAAGAAAATTATAAAATAATTGAGGAAAAATCAGAAAAAAATCAGAAGGGTGTGGAATGATGCAAGGTTGGTCGTGGCAAGTCAGAATCTAAAAAAGAAAATTCAACCAATTAAATTAGAACAACATAAAAGCAAAAAATTTAGGGATAAAGCACTTGTCTTGTCCAAATTAATGCACAATAAATCCCCTAAAACCCTATAAATAGCAGGAAAAATCCAAGAACTCATTTGGACAGTTAGAAATCAGAGAAAATTAGGGAGAGTCGAAAATTCGAGAGAAAATCCAGAAAATAAAAAAAAATAAGAAAAACTGTGCAGTTAGGGGTTTTAAAGGGAACCCACACCAAACGAGAAGCTGGGAGTAGACGGCCACCACCACCACACGGTGGTGGCAGCACCCAGGCCGGCCGACAAGGCCACGGCGGCCCGCGGTGGCTGGAGCCACCTGAACCGGTGAGTTCAAATTCCAGCCCGATTCTTGTATAATTTTGTAAAATTAGTTATTTTGCCCAGAAAATTATGAAACTTGTTATTCTAGGTTTTATTGTATGTAGATTTAGGGAAAAATGTTGATTTAGTTTAATTATGTCTGGAAATATAGGGTCCTTAACAAATTGTTCAAAACCGAGCATGATTAAACCGGAAATTAAATAGGCTTAGGGATGTAGTTTGGGGCTCAAAATTTTTCTGTAGGATGCTCATGTGACATAGAATAGTGCTATGAAGCCCTTTTTCAAAAATTAATTTTTGAAATTTTTAGATAATTTTTAGGCTCTAAAAAGAGGCATAAAATGGGTAATTTAGGGTTAATTATGTAATTAAATGATTAATTTCTGATTTAGTGAATAATTACATGTTTTAGGATGTTAAGATCTGATGGAGTATGATACTTATAACATTTAGGGTGTTAGATGTAATTATTAGGTTAATTATGTAGTAAATTAGTAATAAAAAAACATAGTAAATTATGAGTTAATTTTGTAAATTAGAATAATTAGGTGTAAAACCTGATCTAGGATGAATTTAGACATTTTGAAGTGATAATTTACGTTAGAGATGGTAATTAGGGTAATAGAAATATTAGAAATGCATTATGTGCATAATATGTAATAATGCATAATGTGTAATTTTTGAAAATATAATAAATAGAAAATATTATGATAAAAATTGATATTATATAAATAATAGGGATATATAATAAATCTGATAAGAAACTTGAATTTATGTAATTATATGAAAAATGTAAAAATTTCTCACATTAGGAGTAAATTCGGTACACAAATAGGGATTTAAGTGTACCGGATGGAATAAAATACTGACTAGGGGTAATAATGGTATATAGGAGATCGGGAAGTAATGTGATTAATTTCACATTATAGGTTGAAACAGATTTTTAGGGTTGGAATCTAAAACATTATTTAAAAATCGAACTAAAAACCTGGTTCAGAAATCGATGCGAAAACCGAACCTGAACCTAACCCCAAACCTAGAATAATTATAAAAGACTTAATACCTAGATAATTAGGCATATTAAACCGTAAACAAAACCTAACAATAAGCATTATAGGATAAAACGAACCTATAAAAGTTATATGAAAAGCTGAAACCACGTTCGTGTTATAGGGATAACCGGCGATGGCCTGAGCAGATCGGACCTCGAGTGAGCGAGCGAGGAGTCGAGGTAAGTTGGGATTAATACGATGCTGTATTTTGGAGGCTTAAGATTATGCTTGGTTGTGCTTGTTAGATAGTTGAATGCGTGCATGTGCTTGATTATGGGTGATGCTATGATTATGTTTGTTGCTTTGGCGCATATTGTATGAATTGTATGTAATGATTGATCACCCTAAATTGGACTTAATCAAATATACGACCAGTAATCTTAATCGAACATGCACAGTAACCCGTTAGGGGATTTAGGACTCTCCGGCCAAATACCGACCCCTTCGGAAGGGATAGCGCAGGATTGCAAAATGGTCCCTTCTTCATCCTCAGTCGAACTAAGTGACAGGAGAGGAGGTCGCGGCGGGGGTGAAGACAGTAGTTCGAAGGTAGTCGCGGGAGGAGCAAGGTCTCCATTACACAAGCCTGGGTTTGGTCGTGAGCTGTTGCATTAACGGTAACTCCTCAACCCGGATTAGAGCGGGCGCAATTTCTCTAATCTCACGGCGGGTCGGACAACGTCGTGCGATGGCATTTGCTTGTACATGCACTGCATCTAATAAGTGATTGAAAACCTTGTTGTGTTTCTAGTATAGTTTTAAGTCCTCCGTCCTAACTTACTGAGCTGTGGTTGCTCACATCCCTATAGACGTCGTGCAGGTGTTGGCTAAGAAGCGGATTCCAATTACTCTGAAGCTAGCAACTGCTGGATCCTGGGGAGTGAGGAAAAACATGTGAAGAATAAATATATTTTTAAGGTTTAAGCTTTTACTTTAGAACTTCTCATTTTTGAATAATGTAATAACTAGGAAATGTATTACGGAGAAATCTTGTAAACCTTAATTGTAATAACTGTATTATCATATATATATATATCTTTCCTCACTTTCTTGAAGAAATGATTTATTTAAATTATAAACTGTTTCCTTCAAAGCGGGTTAGTCGTGGACGCCTTGTGTAGATCAGGTCTAAGATAGCGGTTGCAAAGCCAACTTCTATCTTAGGATGGTTTACACGGCGGGGGCTGTTACGACTCTGCCGCTTCGGGGCGTGACAGTTGCCTCCACCACCAGTAGATTAAGCAAGAGTTATGCCTTAGATGCACCTTAATTTGAGACGACAGCACAGTATGTTGCCTAGATTTATTCGTTGTAACAAATATTTTTAGGGTTATGTTAGTCAACTAAATGAAGCTGAAGATTAGTTGAATCAAGTGAAGCAATCATTTGAAGCTTTTGAGATATCACCACACCTTCAGCTCACTTAAGGTACTTATATGTTAAAGATGCGAGCACGAACATGGCAGGAATCAAAACAGAGAAGTTTGAGAGTTCCGATTGCTTGGGAAGATTTTCGACATGAATTTCTAGCTTATTATTTTACTAGAAATTTAAGAATAAGATACAATGAAGATCTACTAGATATTGTGAAGGGAATGCGTATTGTGGAACAGTATGAATCTGAATTCAACGGGCTACTACAATTTGCACCGTCAGAATATCATACTAGTGATTGGCTGAAGATGTAGATATTTTCTTAGGGATTAGATTTTGAAATGAAAAGGGGATTGATAGAATTTGAATTGAGGAATTTTGCTGACATTGTTAAAAAAGCTAGAGTATTGGATACTAAGAAGAGATAAAGTGAAGAAACTGACAAATGTAAGATCAGTGTGTTTGGAAAACCACCTTCTGAAGAATTGGGAAGCAATAGCAGTAGTAAAGTCAAAAGGGTTATGAGACCATAAAATTTAATACAAAGGAAGACTACAGGTGGAACTATTAGATGTTGGAAATGTAAGGGAAGCCATTATCCTAGAGATTGTCTACAACTTTAGGGCAAATGTTTCTTCTATGGAGAAGGTTCACATCGGGTGACAAATTACCCAAAGAAGAATACCGTTACATATTATATCTGTAACAAGGTTGGATATTTCTTCTCTGCATATCCACAACGTGCAGCTATCATTGCTCAAGCAGTTAAACAACCACCAAGTGTTGGTCATCCTGGAATAAGAAAAGCTGTTGGAGGACCAACTCTAGGAACTACTCGCTTAGGTGCAATTAATACTACTCGAGTGTATAATTTAAAAAGTGATTAGGTTTATGAAGATGTTCTGGTTGAAGGACTAGAAGATTTTGGTGAAACCAAAGAATTTGTGGGAGCTGAACTTATTGTAGGTATGTGTTCTTAATTATCTACTATGAGTTGTTGAAATTATAGTAGGTAGTATAAGGTTACAGTAATATGACAATAAATACTTAGAATTAAGAGGATAAGTTTACGATGATGAAAGCATAAAAGTAAAACTTCTTATCGTAATCCAAGAAATGTTAATATAGACGGACATTCAATTTATACCTTGTTCGATACTGGAGCAACACATTCCTTTATATCACTCGAAGTAGTAAAACTGATAGGCTTGACTACTTGAAGTGGAAAAACTATAAATATGCTTATAATAGTAATTAAAAACTTGAAATAGGTGATTAAAATAAATAAATTCAGTTCTTTTTTTATAAGAAGTTTTTAATATATAATCTAATATGTAAGCAAGAAGGACACACCAAGTTGAAACCAAATTTTTTTCCTTTTCTTTTTTTTTAGAAAAAAATGTAATGAATTAAGTCATTAATAGTATAAACTAAAGTATATAATTTTCCTTTGAACTTTTCTATTGGAACTAGAATCTGAATGAAGGTTATGAGCTTCAAATAAGAGACTAAGAAAGAGTGAAAGAGGGCAAAAAATTGAATAGAACATGGATGATAATGTAATGCACTAATAATCAATGATTTGTAGAAGCTTTATTGTATTTCTTTTTCTTTTTTTAGCCTATTCAATTTAAATATGTAAAATCGGTAGTCTCAATTGAAAACGTAAGTTTCTACTAAGTTTAATGTGTAACTCAATTAAAAAAGTAAGTTTATACATGAAAAAGATTCTATGCTTGAGTTAACTTGGAAAAACCTCTTAAAATCGTAAACTCGTAGAATCGCATAGGTAGAATTACAATTTTGACAATTATGACCATAACCATGGGCTTATAAATCACTATTATCTTAACTAAGCAATCTTAGATATCGAATCTCTAATATAAAAGAGTAAGGATATCTTTCTTAACTCGTTGGTATCCTCTCCATACTTTATGTCTACCCAGTGGCCCTATTATTTACAATTTAAGTAAAGAATGTGTTTAATGGTATCAAAGTAGAACATTCCATATATAGAACATATGAAGTTTTTAAGTTTAGGTATTATTTATACTTGTTCATATAGAGGAGGGACCAATTGTATTAAATATTTAGTGTTCTCTATTAGTAGGTTGTATCCAATATACTCATTTAATTTTGTGCACCTACTTATATAACTTGGATATCTTTTTTTAGGTCTAATAAAAATAAACTTAGTTATACAACATATTGGTCTAAAAATCTACATCCCCTTTAGATATTTATCCGATCAATGATAACTTTTAGACAATACGATATTATGGAATCTCATGGATAATGCACCTTTTTTATAATTTTATACATATTCTAATTATTTATGAGACTTTATTGTAAAATATATATAAATAAAAAAATATATAAATACAATAAATACTTTTCTTTTATAAATATATTAAAAAAGTAATTGACACATTGTCTACAAATTACAACACTTCCATCATGTCATCATTTAATGCACTCATCATATTCATCATCATACCCAAGTTTAACAAATCGCACACATAATACACATATATAGCATGTTAAGATCAATCCACTGACAGCTAATCAAAATAGTTGGGAGGTAGTAAAAAAAGCCTTCAACTTTAGAAATAAGAAAGGAAATAATTTGGTTTGGTTTCTTACTAACTAATAATGAGCCTCAACATATAAAACCAATTCCTTTTAACATCTTTGCTTAAAGCATCAAATGCCACATCTCAATTAATTCAACAACATTAGCAAGGGGAAGGAGTCCATGTATGCACATGTGTATCATTTAATATTGATTTCCTTACTCAAACTTTCTCTTGTTATCTCTTCCTGAAACCGGTTTATGACATTTTGTGCACTCTTTTTCAAGCTTACACTGGCTTTTCCCATTAATCTAAGTTACGAGTTAGTGAATTAGGTCGCTTAACCTACCAACCATAGTAGGTCAAGTTGGGTTAAGCATTCTAATCCGTATAATAAGCGCACTAAAGGGGACTAACTTATTTAACTCACAAGTTAATACATGGTAGGGTGAGGTGACTTGCTAAACCTACTTGCACAACTCTAAGCAACACCGCCATTGTCGCCATTACTACTACTATTGCCACCATTACCACTACTATCGCCGCCACCGACTACCATATCTATTACCACTATAAGCCCCGCAATTAGGTGTTTAGGATTTAATATGTAAAATTTAGAGCAATCGGATAAGTTATCCTATCGAGCTTAAACTTTACAACGAAGCAAGAATATTAGTAAAAGTGATCCTGTAAGTTTGAATTTTGAAAAATAAGTAATAAAATAATTAAATATTATAATATTAAGTTATATATATATTACCCGTTATTTATTAAAAATACATAAAACAAGTTTTGATAATTAATGAATTGATAAAGATAAATTATATGCACATTAAAAATTATAAAATAACATAAATAAATATTTTAGTCTATTGAATGCTCAAAAAAAAAAAATGAGGAAGAGGTGAGAAGAGAAGAGAAAGAAATTTTACAAAAAATAATGCATTTAGGGCTTAAACAAGGAATATACACCTAACCAACACCTAAAGAAGAACGACCACCACGACCTAATAGTGAGACCACTGCCAAGGATCGCCGACATAGGAGAAGCCACCGCTAGTGGCTGGAAGCCATTTGATTAGTGAGTTCTAAATTCCTTCGAATTTTGTTTAATTTATTAAAAATATCAAATTAATATACAAAATTGTGAAAATTGGTATTTTGGGATATTTTTATATGTAGATTTAGGGAAAAAATATGAATTTGATTAAAATTAGATCTCAGGATATATCCTTTAAGAAACTACTAAACTCGAGTTGATTTTCACATTTGTTTTAAATAGCCTTAATAATATATTTTTGAGCCCAAAATTTTTATATGGATTGTCTAAGGTATATATCATATTGTTATGAAGAGTTTCTTTTCTAAAATTAATTTTTCAAATTTTTAATTAATTTTTAAGCATTAAAATCATAATTGAAAGTCAATTTTTAGGATTATTCTGTGATTTAATATGAAGTTAATGAAAAATTCTGATTTAGGATATATTTAGACATTTTGGAACGTTAGTTGCTGATGAGAGATGATAATTATAGTATTGGGGATGTTAGATATGTATATTATGTATAATTATGGAATAATGGGTAATATGTGAAGTTGGAAAATTAAATGAGTGGAAAATATTAGGTTAAATTAATAATATTATACTATTAGGAAAATAATATAAATTTGATTTGCAATGTAAATATAGGAAATTATGTGAAAAATGTTAGTTATTCTCACATCGGAACCAAATTTAAGAATTAAATTAGGATTAAAGTATACAGTATAAACCAAAATATTAATTAAGAGCTAAATAAGAGACTTGGGATACCTAAATATAGTTAGATCAATTTCATGTATTGGATTAGAATGAGTCCCTAAGGTTTATGAATAAAAATCATAATTAAAAGCTAAATTATAACCTAATTCAGGAACTAATTGAGAAATTGAATCAAAAACTAGTTTAGAATTAATTCAGTATTAAGTACTATAGAACTTGGATAATTGGATACAAGTTTGATTTGAATTTTATATGTAATAAGGATATAAATACTAAAAGGGTATTTATATTATAAGACTAAGCGGTGATGAACCAACCTCGCATTAGACTTAAGTGTGCAAATTAGAGACTTTAGGTAATTTGAGATCAATACGTTACTATGTTTTGGAGTACAATATTATGATACTCAAAGGCTTATGATTGTATGCGGTTGTGCTTATAAGTACATGTTTGTGCATCTCTGAATATTTGGTGATATATTGATGATTTGTTGCTATAGTTTACCATTGTTTGTGCTGAGTGAAATTGATTAATCACCTTAAATTAATTTTAATTATACTTGATCTAAACACTTTAATTGGACATGCATTGTAACCTTTTAAGGGACAATTAGGATTCTCTGACCAAATACCGATACCTTCGATGGGAATAGCATTGTAACATAAGGTCCCTTCTTCATCTTTAGTCGAATTAGGTGATAGGAGGGGAGGTTGGGGTAAGGATGAAGGTAGTGGTTTGAAAGATAATCATAGGAGGAGCGATGCCTTTATTATACAAATTTGGGTTTTGTTATAAGCTGTTGTATATACATTGAAACTCCTTAAACTCGGATTAGAGTGAGTAAAATTTCTCTAATTTTACAATAGAATGGACAATGTTATGTAATGGTATTTGCATGTTGTATTGCATTTATTTAATTGTTTGAGAACCTTACTTATATTTTGTCACAACCTAAGAGGGCTAGTCGTGGTAGTCATCATATACCATACAAAGAACTGTAGATTGATTTCCTTCTCAATCAACAATCCTTCATGCGATATACAAGGCTACAACTACAACTAACAACCTAGAGTTGCGTAGATGTAAGCAATATCATCTCATAATAATAATAACAACAAATTATTGGAAAATAAAACACACATATATATAGAGAGATTTACAGATAAGAAATCTATAATAATACTTAATACAAACTAGTATTATCTCATTACATCATAAGATTCGAAATCTAAATACACTATCATAAGTGCACTCATATCACATCTTACTCTCACATCAACCAATCCCCTGATGTATAACTAACCTCAGGTATGCGACGACCTGACTCCACGAATAGATTGGCCTGTAAAAGAAGATTAAAAGGATATAAGCTAACTAGCTTAATGAGATAATTCCCTTAACCATGCAATAAACAAGTTATACAACAAATTAATTAAATCAAGTGAATGCATGATCAATCAGTATGTCATATACATGCAGGTGACTAGGTATTTCATGCAACTCAGATTTAATGTCTTTCAAAGTTAAGGTTGGAGATACATCAGCAACAGTCAGATCTAGGTATCATACTAGAACTTTTACAATTATGAAATTCGTGTTTCGTATATAAAAGGTAATGATATATCCATTCTCAGTTTTTATCAAAAATGAGTTCTACATATGATTATGAGTAAGTTTACGTAGCTCTCACTCATCCTTAAATAGAGGCCTCTAAATTCGACCCTTAGCTAAGCGGTTGAAACCTCCAATACCTAGTGATCTCGCGAGCCAAGGTAAGGTCATATCGCATGTGTGCACAGTGTGAAATCTATAACAATCAAATAATCAACCCACATATGGCCTCTTGTTACCTCAGTGTGATGTGACGGCCAGAATTAGTTATATGGTGCATGATTATGCATATTTCGAGTTAGTTCTTTCAAGTCAAGTAAAATTAGATCTTATTATTCAGTAATCAGTAGGGTCACAGATAATTAGTTCTTATCGAATCTACTATGCAACAATCAATACGTTATTATACTTTAAAGTAAATTCACTATCAACAAAAGTATCATATATAAGTATAACCTAGCCCTACATAATATTCAATTATTAATCACAATTTATATTCACTAATTACAAACACAAGCAAGTATAGAATCATTAGGAAAAACTCATTTGACCATAGTCAACTCAGGGTTCGTAATAGTCCGATGGTAGCTTAGGATCAAAGTCAAGATCACCTAAGAGTAAGGAATATGGAAAGTAGTAAGTTTAGGAATTAAAAACTAAACTGGTGTTGTAATTCATACTGTTTACTTAACTTAGTTATTGATTTGCTTAAAATCGTCAATTTGAGTTTTTTATTGAATCGCGTATAACTTTTTCGATTTATCTCGAATTTTTATAAACTTATAGTCCATTTCGATTGTTTTTTAGCATACTTTCTCATAACAAGGTTTGTTTTAGATGTTATAACTCGCAGTTTGAACTGTGATAGAAAAATATTACAAAATTCATTATTTTAACTTAAAAAGATATAAAATATCAATTTAAGCTTTTTCTTAAAACATTTACGATTTAATAATTACTTAGATCGTATAATTGATAATTTTCTTATTTTAAGCTTAGTTTACTATAATTACCTATTTTTACTTATTTTTGAGATTTTAAAGTTACTAATTCAAAATTTTCCACTTTATTATTTTTCTACTTAATTAATTAATTATTTATTATTATTATAAATTATGAAAATTAATTATTTTATTATAAATAGCAACGTGGTAACACGGTACTACTATTTATACTTATATACGTATACCGTATACACTTACTCCTAAATACATATGTATATATATAAATAAAGATACATACTTAATACATATATATATATATATATATATATACATAAATGAAGGAGATACATAATACATATATATTTATCTATTCCTACATACATATATGTATATGTAAATAAATAAATAAACAAAATACTTAGTATATACATAGTATAGAATACATATATATACAAAATAAATAATTAACTTACCTAAATATCTTAATAATATATTTGATAATTTCCTTAGCTTTCTTCTTCTTTTTCTTCTCCTCCTTAGTTCTCGTTTTCCCTTCTTCTTTTTGGTTTTGGTTTCTTTGTGTGTATGTGTGTTTGACTTTGTTCTTTTTCTTTTCTACTTGCAGGTGGAAGTTCCAGACGATGGCAATGAAATAAGAAAGCCCAAGAGTAAAAGCAAAAGTAATATATAAGGTAACAAGCAAATCCTAAACATTAATTAAGATACAACACTTCTAATTATTACTTTTGGCTTTGAAATGTCAACATAACACTTGGAAATTTTTTTAAAAATGTGGGTTGCTGGGTATGTGTACATGGAACAAGGGAAAATTAGGAGAAAAGAAAGAAAAGAAAAAAAAAATAAGAAAAAGGAAAATAAAAAAATAATTATATGTAATTTTTCTAAACATAAATATAATAAAAATGATATTTATAAATTAATTTTGGAATTTTATGAAAATTTATCAACTTAATTGATACTCGTTACAATTATAATTTTTACAAGTTATTTTAATGTTTTCGTTAAAAGTTTTACGCGATTATACGATTTAGTCGATAATTATAATCAATTACAATTATATCACTATTAAGTGATATTTATTCATTTTATAAGCTGAAAGTTATAGTTTTAGGGTTTCGATTAAATTTGGGTTCGATTTTGAGTATTTGCGCTACATCAGATTTAGGATTTTTATACACGATTTAAGTTTCAATTTATTTTCTAAAGTTTTTACAATCGATACTATATTCGGTTTCTAAATTTTATAAAAGAATTTATTATTTCTAGCCTTATCAACTCATAGTATCATCTAAGACACTTAGACTTAAATTAGGGTTCGATTACTGATTACACAAGATTTACATATTTGTTATACAATCTTATGTCTTCATCCTTTCTTACTAAGCTATTGTTTGCTCATACCTTTATAGATTGCTTGCAGGTGACAATCTAAATATCGCATTATAACTATTTCGAAGTTAGTACCCTTTTGAAGAACTTTAGGGAAGTGAGGATTAAACTAGCTGATCAACAAAGTCTTTAAGAGTTTTGCTAATGACTTGTAGATATGAGAGAGTAATTATGTAATATTTTACTTATTTTAGACGTTGTGTTGTGTAAATATCTTCTAAGATCATGAGACAATATATATATCTATATAAACATGACTTAAAGTTTTGTATGTAATTTTATTAATAATCTTATATGAATTGTTTACTTTAAAACCAGTGGTTATAAATGTCTTGTGTAAATTATATCTATAATAGTGATTATGAGGTTAGTTAGCATCTTAGATTAGTTTACACAGTGAAGCTGTTGTGATTCTACCACTTGGGGATGTAACAACCACAACCACTACTATCGCTGTCATTGCCACTACAAACCATCGTAGCCGTTGTTGCTATAGCCACTATTGTGCCCATGCCACTATTGACTACTATCATCGCCACTACCATCGATCACAACCACTACCAATTGCCATTGCCGACGATGCTATTGTCGCCACCGTCGCCACCGTCGCCGCTATTACTACAACCGCTGTTTCTACCATTAGTACCTATTATTTTATCATAAGGTTAGTGTGGATAGAACATTGACTAAGGGTATTTTAGTTATTAAAGGTCTATTATGTGTTTATTTTTAAGTTGTTTATAAATTTAACTAAATAAAATAATAGGTATTATACCTTTATTATCTTTTTTAAGAATTCCAATTCTATTCCCCACTCATTTCATTCGGTGAAGTGTACTAAAAATTAGAACATTGAAATTTGATATTATTCCTTGTTCAAAATTTCTCGCTAGCATACATAAACATGACTTATAAAAAATAGAAAATTAAAATTGAGGTCTCAAGAGGCAAAAGTTGTCACTTATGATCCCTTTAATTTGTGTCTCCTCCACATTTAAATGGAATGAAATAAGCTAAGTACATACTGGATGTCATTGTATGTATATGAATAACTTGATTTTGGTGATACATTTTTTTTTCAATTTTTTTTCCCTTTTGTTTTCTTTTAGTTCTTAGGGGAATTTATGAGCCAACCTACCTCGCAACAAGTCAACCTACTAGTTAAGTTACAAAGGCTAAAAAAATCCATATTTAAATGGATTAAAACTTTTAAGATCTACCTACAATCTTTTTTAATGATGGGCTGACTTGAGTAACCACAACACCTTTCCTCACCCCAAATAGGCACTTATATAGCCCTACATGCCATAGGGAAATGGAAAGAGGTGAACAATCATTATGTTTTTTCAAAAAAGAAAAAATCATTATGTTTTTATTTAAGATTAGAAAATGAATAATAAAATCATCTATGTTAAAAAAATGTTTTCTAGCTTAAAGTTAAAAAACCAAGTCTGCTATCATCTAAGTTCACTAAATAAAATGAATAATAATATCATTTAATATATAATTTTTTAATTTATTTTTTGTGATGCAAACCAAACTTTGAAATGATTTTTTTTTTTTGTCAATTTTTTCCATTTCCTTCTTTGTTAATTATACTTAGATTATGTTCACTTAGGGGGGTAGTAATTCCGTTCCCCCCTTATTACTCATTAATTTGTTTGGTTATGATATAACACATTGAATCCTCATTCCAATGAATTCCAGTTCTCCAAAATTATTGAATTGAAATTTTTTGTTAAAACCTCTAAATCCCAATTCTAAATCCATTCCACTTTTTATTTTGAAAATGCCCTCCTTCAAAATGAAAAATTACAACAATTAAAGAGGGAGAGAGAAAGAATTTCATCTATTGCCTAACCCTAATCTCCATAAAAAATTACAAACCCACTTCCTATCAGAACCTTGATTTCCATCTGCTATCTTTGTTAGTAACTCTAATCGAAGAGTTAAAGAGTTGAATTTTGTAGAGAGAGAGAGAGTTCAGGTCTGGGGGAGTTAGAAAGAGAGAGTTGAAAGATGAGAGAGAATGGAGATGTGAACTCAAGCTCTCGAAGCATTTTCGATGAAGGAAGCTTAGATCATAAATTAATTAATCCCTCACCGAAGATGGAGAAGAACATCGGAACCTGATCTTGTTGGAGAGAATGACCTTCGCCATAGAAGAAGACCAAGTCTAGCTTGAAAGTATTGAAGGACCACTTTGTTGGGAGTAAAACTTTGAATAGATCCAAACATTTCTTGTTATTGCTTAAAATCTGCTTCTCCATCCTAACTCGAGATCTAGAGCAAAGGTCATGAAAATTGAAGCCTAAAAACATATGGTCATAATGTAGCTGGAATCGATGGATTAAAGCTTTGAACTACAAAAGATGTCAAATAAATGTGGATCATAAACAATATGAAAAGGTTATTGTGAATGTATGGTGAAGATTAAAAAAATCGTAGAGGGAAGAGAGATGAAATTAGAGAAGAACAATGAGTGCACTTCAAGATGTAAATTAGAGAGAGTGTATGTCAATGAGAAAAAGAAAAAAGAAGGGGATAAGTCTTTTGATTTCTATTATGGGTTTTTTTGTTGGTGAATTTTGGGATGAGGAAAAATCCTGCAAAAAGAGAGTAAAATGCTTGGTACCGAGGCCAATTTGATGCGGCCATTCCGATGCCTAAGTTAGTAAGGTGATTTGGTATAATAAGTATATGAATATGAAGTGTTAGAGAGCTCTTACAGAATTTCTTTCTGGTATTTTATAGATGGTTGTGGTGTTTAAAGCAGTTGTCGAGATAATTAATAAGACGCATGGAGGCCTCTTGACTTGACATCTCCCCCCATATGTAGGGATAGCAAGCAGTTGTATAATATAACCGTATTTATGATAACTGTTCACACTATAGATTTGAATTCAAACTAGGAGTGCTTATTGTACTCAACATAAATACTATGTATCTTCTATCCAGTGTAAATGTCGAGAGAGTCGATTACTCGGCATCTCAGTTGACGGAAGGACAATTGTTAGATGAGCGAAAATTGACTATTAACATTTGTCCCCCAACTCCTGTGTTTGAATAGTCGATAAAGGGAGTTATGTATATATGTCACATTAGAGGTTGAGTGGGGGAGAGATTCTTTAGATTTATGCCGAATAACATGGGAAGTAAGATGGATCACATCCTAGCCGAAACGTCACCATTTCAAAACTCCCACCCCTTCGAGAAACTAAGAAATTGGAGGCACAACATCTGTCACTGAGGTCATCATTTTGTTGCAAGCCTAATAACTGTCAAAAAGTTTTCAACCGTCAGATTTTTGTCACAAAACATGCGTCAACAATTCATAGGATTATCATATTAGCGCATCAATACCATCAAAAGCAAATTTGCAGTTCCGAGAACGGATCATCTATATATAAGGTACTGTTCATAATTAGATTTCATTTCTCTGGTTACATCTTAAATTTTCGTTCATTTTCCCATCTTCAAAATCTCATTCTTCAACTTCTGTTATTTCATTTTGTACAACCATTTAAGTATGGTTCGCAAAATTAATTGTCGACTTGTTTTATCCGATTTCGAGGCAATGGGAACTGAAGCTACTCTTCCCCCCCAAAATAGGACCGAGGCGGCGTGTTCTTCGAGCGATTTGGCCGATAGTATGGAGGTGAGGTAGGATAAACTTACTCAAATAACGAGCTTCCTATGGATAATTATCCTAAGGATAAGGAAAGGAGACCTTTAGCAAAATATTTGTACAACACAATAGCCTATTTTCGCGATTCTCCTGATGGAACCGCCAGTTCCGTCGATAGAGTTCTTGTCACAAAGTACAATTAGTACTGGTGAGATCTTCCTGGAACATGGAACTTGAGGAGGACAAGAGACAAGGAGAGAGTATGCTTCCTAAAGGAGTTTGAGTTTCATATATACCTAAAATATTTGGATTTTGGGTTGTGCTTCCCTTTCTTGGTTTTATTTGGGGCCTCTTCAACTACTTCAGAGTTACGCTAAGTATATTCTCACCTAACACATATCGCCTTCTGGCGGTTTTTGAGATAGTATGTAAAGAAGTCGAGGTTAGGGCTATACCTCAGCTGTTTATGTTTCTCTTCACTATCTGTAAGCAATCTGATGGGTGGTACTTCGCTGCTATGAGGCATGAGTATAAGTTCATAGATAGGTTAGAATCCAAGATTCACAAGTGGCATGACAAGTTTGTGTCAATAGTGTCTGAGGAAGACTTAGACTTTTGGACCTATTGGAATGAGCCAATACATACAAAGGATGTAGATCTAATGTCGAATGATGTAGTGGCAGCAAAGAAAATTCAAGAGAGAAAAAGAAACAAAATATTCTTTTAGGATGTCGAGAGAATTATACGGCGTTATGAAAATGGTGAACCAATATTTTTTTATAAAGAAGGTATGCTGATATGTTACTACTGTGTCGAGTATAACCATGAAGAGAGCTATTCTCGAGACTTGGGGGGAGAATAGTGACCTTTGAGCCTTGCTCGACATGGAAAATGTAAGTTCCCCAATTTATATTAATTGGTTTACTCATTTTGTAGATATGGGTGCTGGAGAGGTGAATTCGACAAAGCTACTAACTCAGGCTAAGGCTAAAAAATCCAAGGCTAATAAGAGGGAGACCACCTTTACAGCTACCATTCAGCTTACTATCACAAAGAGACCAATAAAGGAAGCTGCAGCGAAGTAGACGGTTGTGCAGATCTCTCGTCTTACCAAGAGACTGAAGGAGAATGAGAAAATACAGTCGACTAAGGTTGCTTGTTCTGAGGAGCCTCCGGTCATGATAATTCAAACTTCCATCGAGCTGAGGGATGCCAAACGTTGAGAGACACACCTTGACGAAGAGGATGAAAATGCCATTGTCGTAGAAGGCTCATCGCTGGTGATTGTAGTGGCTTTAAGTGGTGACAAAAGATTAGGGAAAGAACTTGCCAGCCAACCACCTATCAAGAAGTCCAGGGGCTTGGGCAAAAGGGCGAAGGAGGCAATGCGTTCTAAAGCTTTCGGTATCAGTAGCGTTGAATTCGTACCAAACAAAGAGGTTGGCAAGTACTTCATCCCTTGCTGGAGCTAGCAGGTTTTGGACACCAACTTGACCCTAGGAAATAAGACAAAATCTTTGGCTTTAATGGAAGGGATCATTTTTCCAAAAGACAAAGATATTGCCAAGAAGGATGTTGACAGGGTCGGTGATTGTAATAAGTCCTATATCGTGGCCAAATTGTATGATGTGAGTATCTATAAACATTGCTTTTAATTATCGAATTCATTTGGGTAACTAACACCTTTCCTTTTCTAGATGAGCAGTCACATTCTGATAGCTTTGGACGAGGCCAACAAAGAGGCAAGGAAGGTAATATCTTCAGTTATATCTGTGTAATCCCCAATCATTCTTGATTGTAATAAATGAATTTGCTACAAAAAGTTGAGAATGCGTATAATGCATCAAAGGCCTAAACTACTACTACCGAAAATGTAAGGATTAGGGTTGAAATGGAGGCAATAAAGCTCAAAGAAGAACTTGCTACCCAAAAATTAGCACATGACCTCGCTACCGATGAAGTCTCTAGTCTTAAGGCTAAAATGGAAGAGTAGTACAAAAAGTCTGAAAGCTTAAAGGAGGAGCTGCAAAAGAAGAAAGAAGAGTGCTGGGGCTTGGGCTGAACTATTTGCATGATGAACAATGATGAAGATAAGCTTAAAATGTAGATAAAAGAGTTAAAGGCCAACAATTCAAACTTACTGAGCCGTGTGACCAAGTTGCAGGAGACTATGAGGAGGGGACCTTCAGTTGAAGAGTCTCTTGATATAGTTACTCCTAGTTAACAATTCTAGGAGGTGTTAAAGTTTCATCCTGATTATGATCTCTCATGTTTTGATTTTGCTAACGTTGACTACAAAGTTAGCAGTGCTGACGAAGATGAAGGTGATGAAACAGGAGCCGAGAGTATAAATCATAGTGACAATGAAGCTCATGCTAAGGAATTTTTCGGCTCTAAGAACCCAGTTGCTGAGGAAGCCCCAACCAATGATTTAAAAATTACTTTTGCTGAATCCAAGGATAGGCCATAGGACTTGTATTGGCACATTGCATTCTCGTGTAATTATTAAATATAATCAAGGCAATGCCGAGTGCTTATGACTTAATTTCACGTACTGTACTTTCACAATTTGTATGGTTTATGTATGTTGCTTTGCATTCTTATTCGTTGGCATGTTTTATATCATACTCCATTTGTTTCTCGGCATGTTTTCTTTCACATGCACTACTATTTTTCGGTATATTTTATTTCACACGCTCATCGTTTCTTGACATGTTTTATTTCATACGCCTTACAACTTTTGGCATGTTTTATTTTACATGCCGATTATCCTATATTGTCCGTTAACCGTATAAGGTATGGACTAGTTGCATTACTCGATTGTATGGTTAATTTATATATTTCTTTTTATCGTGTTAAACTAGAACTTAGGTTAGTTTGTTTGTCGTACAGCTTAGAACTCGTTGATTCGGCAATCGTAACCAAAACACAATGAGACTTCAAATATATAATTGTCATAAATAAGTAACAATCTTACAAACATGTTGGTTGCCGCCAAATGAGTGACGGAAGAAATCATCCGACATTAATTGAAATAAAATTTCGGATCATCAGCGTTCCAAGCTTAAGGAATGATGGATCCATCCAACATTTTTAGTCGATAGGCCTCCTCGTTAACAACTTCCCGGATCTTGATAAGATTTTCCCAATTTGTATCGAGTTTTCCCTGATTTGCTTGCACACCGATTGATTTCATCTTACGGCAAACCAGATCTCCGGGTTAGAAAACTTCATGCTTAACTTTTTTATTGTAGTATTTTGCTACTCTATGCTAGTATGCTGCGACCCTAGCTTTTGCAATGTCGTGAATTTCCTCAATAGTGTCCAGATTCACTATCAATTCGACTTAATTAAGCATAACATCAAAATTATGTGTCTGCAAATTAGGTAAGTCCAGCTCAATCGGCAACACGGCTTTAGTGCCGTAGGTTAACTTAAATGGTATCTTTCCCGTTGTGGTTCTATGAGTGGTTCTAGATCCCTATAAGACGTTCGGTAGTTCATCGGCCTACTTCCCCTTGACTTGATCCACTTTCTGTTTCAAGCTGTGTAGTATGATCATGTTTATGGCTTCAACTTGTCCATTTGTTTGAGGGTATGCTACAAACATATAGTTGAGTCGAATGCCGTGCCTTTCAAAAATGTTTGGAACTTATCGTTGTCAAACTACGAGCTGTTATTTGTAATTATCATGTAGGGAACTCTGAATCTAAATATGATGGAGTTGAAGACAAAAGCTTCTACTTTTTGCTCAGTGATCTTTGCCACAGCCTCAGCCTTAACCCATTTGGTAAAGTAGTCTACAGCGACAATGACAAATTTTCGCTAGGCGATAAACTTAGGAAAGAGTCCCAGAATATCTAGCCCCCACTTAGTGAAAGGCCAAGGGCTGGTTAGGTTACATAATTCACTTGTAGGTGTATTACTTGGCAACTTGTGCTTTTAGCTTTAAGGACACTACTGGATAATGTCTTTTGCATCTTCTTTCATAGTCAGCCAATAATAGCTGAGTCGCAGTGCTTGAATGTACAGTGTTTACGCCTTTACATGATTACTGCATATGCTACCAGGAAGTTCAAATAACACCTTCTAGGCATCCCTCGAGGAAAGGCATTGAAGGTAAGGTTGAGATATGGCATACTTATACAGTTGATCATCAATCAGTGTATAGTTTGTAGCCTGATAAGCCAATCTTTGCGCCTCCTTTTTGTCATCAAAGACAGTACCTTCTTTTAGATAATCCATTAGGGAATCCATCCACGATTCTTTTCTTGGGCAAGGAGCTAACTCACAGCTCTACGAGAGATTATATAAGCTTTTCTACAGGAGAAATTTGACGAAAAGTTTCTCGTTCAACTTAGGGAATACCATACTAGCCAACTTCAACAGCTTGTTGATAGTAACACTCTTACTTATCGAAATTTTGTAAATGGAGAAAGATAGGAATTCTTTTGTGAGCGTTTGTACTATAGGTACTTGCTCATCTTTTCTTCTCTTATCGCATAACTTCTGGTGACCTAATTAACCACTAGTTGAGAATCAGAGAACACTTTGAGTTTCTCAATACTAATTTCTTTTGCTAATTTTAGTCCAGCGATTAGAACTTCATACTCTACTTCATTGTTATTAGTTGGGAATCCAAATTTCAGAGCGTAATGAACTTTGACATTATGGGGTCCTTGAAGAATTAAGCCTATACCGCTTCCTCCTCATGTCAAAGAACCATCAACATAAAGAAACTAGATAGGTTTCTTGGCAATCTCCACACAATCTTCCTCTCCGATGAATTCAGCTACAAAATCTGCCAGTATTTAGGCCTTTAGTGCTGTTCTTGATTTATATTGTACACCATGGGTAGGCATATTTCATCATCCTCCTTGAAGAGTCGTGCCGCTGCAATGCTTGCCGCAATGGTTGATCGGTGAGGATAACAATCTAGTAAGCTTCAAAATACAGCTTCAACTTTTTTGCTAAGAGAACTACTACTAATATAAAATTTTCAATCTTTGTGTACCAAAGCTCTAACCCTTGTAGAGCATGACTCACGTAATAAACGGGTCGATGCTCTTTGCCGTCAATTTAGACTAATACAGAGGAAAGTGCTCGGCAGCTGATTAATAGATATAGGTGTAATTTTTCTCTAAGAATGGGTATCGAGAGTATTAGAGGTGATGCAAGAAATTCCTTGAGCTTGTTGAAATCTTTTTTGCAATCGTTGGTCCAGTTGAATTCCTTTAGATTCTTCAAAATTTTAAAGAATTTTGTACACTTATCTACACTTCTTGACATGAATTTGTTGAGGGTAGCAATTTGCTTAGGGAGTTCCTACACTTCCTTGATCATGTAAGGTGATTTCATATTCCTTATGGCTTCAATTTTTCTCGGATTGGCCTCGATGTCGCATCGTGTGACCATATACCCGAGAAATTTCCCTAATGTTAAGCTAAAGATATACTTCTATGGGTTGAGTTTCATGTTATATCTCCTCAAGGTAGCAAACGTCTCCTCCAGATCAGCGAGATGCCAATCTTCCTTTATGCTCTTCACAATCATGTCATCTACATATACTTCAACATTCCTATAGATTTGAGATTTGAACATCTTCATTACTAATATCTAGAATGTGGCACTAGCGTTCTTCATCTCAAAGAGTATCACCATATAACAGTATGTTTCAAAATTGGTAACGAAAAATGTGTAGACTTCATCTGCCTTATCTGTCCTAATTTGATTGTAAACAGAGAAAGCGTCCATAAAAGAAAGCAACGTATGTCCTGCGATTGCATTTACTATCTGATCGATTTTTAACAGTAGGAAACAATCCTTGAGATAGGCCTTGTTGAGATCCATGAAGTTTATGCACATTCACCACTTGCTGTTAGACTTCTTAACTAGCATACAATTTGTTAGCCAAGTCGGATAAGACTCTTTTCAGATGAATCATGCCTTCAATAATTTTTAGACCTCTTCTTTTATTGCTGCTTGTCTCTCTAGTGCAAAATGTCTTTTTTTTTTTTTTTTTTCTGTTGGACCACCCTTACATTCGGATCAATTTGGAGCTTGTATGCCATAACGTCTCTTGGGATACCCGACATGTTTAATGGTGACTAAGCAAACATGTCAGCATTAGCTTGTAGGAAGTCAATCGGACTTTACTGGACATCTGTTGACATGGGTTTTCCTATTCTTGTTGTCTTCTCGAGATCATTTCCTAAAGGAATTTCCTCTGTATTGTTCTTAGCATTTTCTATGCTGACTAACTTGTCTTCTGGGAAGGTCTCAACCCGAAACACTTCCTCTCGTCTCAAAGCCTTTATATACAAGGTTCGTACCAATTGCTGATCCCTTTTGCATACATTGACCCTCATAGGAGTAAGAAACTTGGCTTTTAGATGCGCTGTTGAAGGGATAATGCCGAATAAATGTTGGCATAGCTGTCTTATTATCATATTGTAAGGGGACCAACATTTGATGACGAGAAAATCTATTTTGTCCTCCGCAACATGCTCGTCATCATCAATCTATATTGGCAAAGAGATAACTCTAGCTACTTAGACGGGTTGATTATTGAAAGCATAGAGGTCATATTTGTAAGACCATAGTTACGCTTTAATCTTGGGCCTCATTTGATCGAAGGCATGTTGAAAAATGAGATCGGCCGAACTCTCGTGTCAACAAGAATCTTCTTGACTTCAAAGTTGGCCACTCTCGCATTGATGACAAGTGCATCATTATGCGGCCTCTGGATACCCTTAAAATCCTCTTCCCTAAAAGATATCGTATTGTCAATCTCGACCTTCTTTTCCGTGAATATTGCAAACGTAATTCTTGATGTTAATCGAGTTCGAAGAACTCGATTGGCCTATACTAAGTCTGCCAATAATTGTATTAATTATTCCATTGGGTGCTCTGTTGGGATTAACATCCCTTACATCTCTTATGGCTATTACTAGCCGAGTATCATCCTCTTGTTCCTCTCTTCTTCTCTGAGATGGTTTTTCGATTTTTTCGACATCATGCGTTAGAAATTTTCACAGGTGTTCGCGTTATATTGTATCTTCAATTGCATTCTTGAGTTAAATGCACTCATCTGCATTATAACCTTTGTTATGGTGGAAATCACAGTATTTGTTCAAATTTCTTCTTGAGGAATTCCCTCGCATTCTTTCCGGCCATTGAAGGACACCTCTCTCCCTACGGACCTCCATTCAAATATCCAAGATTGGATGATTGACAGGCGAATGGGATGAGAATGTCGGGATCCTCGGTCTCTTCTTCTCAGCATCTGAACTGTTGTCATTGTCTGTGCTAAGTCTATTCTTAACATTTTTCTGTTTGTCATTCTTTCCATCTCCTTACTTTGATTAGTCTCTCGTCGTGCTTTTATGTTGTCTTCCCGTTGGACATATGAGGTGGCTTTAACCTTAAACTTAACGAAAGTTTTTGGTTTGTTTCTTGCGAGAGACTTGAAAAAGTCTCTATGAGGCTTAACTCTATTGATTATGGCGTTGAAGGCCATGCTCATATCCAATTTTGGGATTTGGACCATCTCGACTATAAATCTGGCCAAATAGTCTTTGATTAACTCATCAGACTTTTGTTTGATTAACTCTGCTATAAGTGGTATTTAAGGTCTTTCCTCCTATCATATGTTTCGAACTGAGGTAGTTTAATGTGTCGAAGTATTACTTTTTCCAAAATCTTTAGGACGAAAGGACTTTTCTTGATTTGGAACTGTTTGATCACTGCAATAGGGGTGTTGACATGCGAGAGTCCCGCATGATGCACGTACTGCAGTTGCTTGCCCTTATCAATCTTCTTGAAAGCAAGAACTGAGGGTCTCGCTGGAACCTTAGCTTGCTTTTTTGGCAATTTAGGTGAATAAATGGAATTGTCGGTACTGTTGGCATCTTGATTGTCATGCTCTTTGTCCTGATTCGGGTGAAAACTTTTATAGGGAAGGTCAAGGATTTGTTTATGTTTTTTATTTAACTTGAAATTTTCTTTAGTTAAATTGAGACAAAGTTACTCGAGTCGAGCCAATCGCTATTCATTAGCATGCCAACTCCCCCCTTCAGGGTGTTGGGAAGAAGTACCACCACCTGCACTTCTGGTCATTTTAGGTCTAGCCATGTGGTCATGTTTAGAGAAAAACAGACGGTGTCAAATATTGTTGGTGAATTTTGAAATGAGGAAAAATCTTACAGAAAGAAAGTAAAATGCTTGGTGCCGGAGTCAGTTTAGTACGATTACTTTAATACTTAAATTAGTAAGGTGACTTGATATAGTAAGTATATGAATATGAAGTGTTAGAGAGCTCTTATAGTTTCTGGTATTTATAGATGGTTGTTGTGTTTAAAATAATTATCGAGATAACTGATAAGACATGTGAAGGTCTCTTGATTTGATATCTCCCTCCATATGTAGGGATAGCAAGCGGTTGAATAATATAATTATATTTATGATAACTGTTTGTGTTATAGATTTGATTTCAAATTAGGAGTGCTTCTTGTACTCGGTATAAATGCCGTATATCCTCTATCTAATGCGAATATTGAAAGAGTTGATTACTGATATCTCAATCAATGAAAGGACAAATATTAGATGAATGAAAACTAACTATTAGCGAATTTATTCTTATCATGTTTTATTTCTCAACGAAACAATATATTCCCTCTCCATTCCATACCCATTGAATCTCAATTCTATTATCTCATTATTTCGTTCAGCGAAATAAGGAGGCCCACAGCCCAACGAAAAACTACGCTACGAACAAAATGCCAGCCCAACGAAACGTCGCTCATCACTCATCCCTCCGGAAAATCAACACTTTTTTTTTGTTTTTATAAGGAAAGAAGCTTCTTCCGCACGCTTGGTGACTTCCAAACTTCCAGCCTATTCTTATCCTTTCACAATGGGGACAAAAAGAGAGAGAGGGAAATCAAATCAAACTCATCAAATCACATTACACAGCCACCACTTTCTCCTTCCTAGGGTTTTTTTTTTTTTTTTGTCTTTTTGTTGTCTGATTATTGCCACAGAAATGGAGTTGGATCCTGAGGATGTTTTCGGAGACGATGATGAGGATCCTGATTCTGAAGCTTTTCGGATCCCTTTCTCTCCCCGTAGCATGTTTTAATGTAAATGCCTATCTTAATGTAAGGTTTTTAGTTAAGAAGATGATGACTTTAGCATTTATTTCTTGATAGGAACGAACGGGAGCTAGTGGTGTACGTGATTGATGCTTCTCCTAAGATGTTCTCCACCAAATCATTCTCAGTAAGTTTTCTTTAATTTATTTCCATAATCATAATTTTTTTTTTCGTTTCTTTTTCTTTTTTTTTTTTTTTTGCTTCAGTTGCTTTAGTATTGCTTTCCGAGAAAAAAAAAAAAATAGTTATTCTTCATCTGTGGTGGCCTAGAGTAATGGAGTGGAGTGATCATTAGTGTGGGGGAAGAACCAAGTTTGATTCTTCCGTATGCTACTGTAATCGTTATTGAACTTGTGATTTGCTGTGACTCCATGTGAAGAGGAAAAAACATTTATTGGTTGTCTGATGCTACTATTATCGTTATTGAACTTGTGTTCACCATCGATCATGCAGTATCACTCCGAGTCATTTCTGGTAGCATCTTATTGCGGTCTCTGCAATACTTAAGTTGCTATTAATAAGAAGAATTGCAGGAGGACTGGGTTGGTCGGCTAGTTGAAAAATACTTTTTGAGTTAACTACATAACAGTTTAGGTGGTTCATGTGTCCACAGTAGGTTGGTCTATTTATGCCCTTATGCTCCCTCACAGTGAAAGAGGGTCGTTCTTTTTTCTTCCCTTTTTCATCGATTATTTTCCTTGTTTTAGGAATACTAGCATTCAGATGTCATTAGTTAAATCAACTATTTTTGACCGATGTATTTTATTTGTAATTCAATCTCTTGCTGTCATATTATTTCTGTAGAATATTCCTGTCACGTACACATGTATGTTTTTGGTTTGATGTATTTTATTTGTGGTTCAATCACTTGCTGTCATATTATTTTAAATTTGATGCACAGTAAGCTTGTGGGATTTCACCTTTACTTTCGTTGAGAGTTGTTATAGTATTTAGATACATGAATGTATTTATGCCTTTGGGTTGGAACTTAGATGTAACATTGATGATTAAGGAAATCCATTTATCACCTTCATTCTTAGCTGTACTTTTACAGTTGAAAATAACTGAAACTTAGCTGGCCTGGTGTTTTATTGCCTCATAAAATAAAATCGGATGAGAGGCTGTGTGGAGCATTTGAGCTGTGATGTAGTATTGTTGCCCATGCAAGCAAATTTTGTAAGCTCGTGAAATTGTGTTATGTTAAATTCCCTTATCCTTCAAGCAGCTACTTGTCAATGTTTCTTTAATTTTAATTATTTTTTTCTTTTCGTGGACGGGAAGATCGAAAGGATGAAAGTGATTTTCATGTTGCATTAAGCTGTGTCCTGGAGTCTTTGAAGACTAATATTATCAGTAAGTCATATGATGAAGTCGCAATATGCTTCTGTAACACGGTATTTGTTTCTCTAATCAGCTGCATATTCTAGTTTGGTGTGCCATAAATTATTTCATACCCTTCTTTATCCATTCAAATGTGATTTGTGATTGTTTATGCTCTTTGATTTCTGGTAAAACTTTGCAAAGATCACTCAAATCCTGTGGTTTCACATGCTACCATCAGCTGTCTTTTGAAGTAGTGATGCGTGCTTTGATGTTATATTTTAACATTTGCAGAGAGAAAAGAAAAATTTGCAAGATTTACATGGGGTCTTTGTATTTAATGTTCCTGACTGGGAGCCCCTGGACAGGCCGAGACTAATTAAAGAACTCAGTCAATTAGAGGGTAAGTATCCTGGTTCTGTTTTTTAATATTCCAATAATTGATGAAATACCAAGTTGAGATGTAACCTTTTCTGCTTTGGTTATAACATTGTCATTTCTGTACACACAGTAGTCATTGTGGTAGTAACATTATGGTATTTTTGACTGGTTTCAAATCGTGCTGTACTTTGGCATCAGCAATAGGTTTCAACTATCGCTACATAATTTCAGGTGAAATTGCACTAAACTTTTTGAGAATTAATTTTGGGGCTAGGATTTGAAACCTAGACTTAGGATTTAGGGTATAGCAACTCTTCTATTACTCCATGGGAGCCTTAGAAAGGTATTATTCTATATGATTATTGTAATGGTAGAGTAGACTTTTTTCGTGTCCTAGGGTTACAAACCCTAATAACTGGTATATATGCTCTGTTGTACAGTCTTATGCAATTTGCAATATACCCTCCCACTATATTCATAATAATGTACAATGATACAAGGTGTGCTTACTTACAGGCATCATGGGCCTGTACAAGATCAGTTACAAGGTGTACTCGCCATTAAGTTCAAGGCAATCACAAATTTATGTAATGCTTCCTAGTGAATCCTAACTGTATGAGATAAGGCATCTTATTTTTCATATAGAGAGATCTGTCTCTACATCATGACAAGCCATCCTAATCCCTTCATTCCTTTCTTTTTTTTGCAAGGTTAGTAAGTTCATTGTTATTGTGTAAAAAAATACATGTTCAGGGTGGTTTCCGTCCTTACAAAATCCCCTACATCATGTAATTATTAAATTGTAGAGGGATGCAACTCCTGTTTGAGGTGCATGATGTGAATGTCTTACCTTTCTGACCGTAATTCTTTACAAAAGCTGGAAATGTAATCAGTCTCAATTGGGAGCATCTAAGCTAATTCCTAGCAGCAAAGGAGCTCTGTTTAGGATCTTTCTGGCCATAGTTTTCATTGATGAAGCAAGGTTTCCATACATCTTTTACTTCTTTCCTTCAAAAGTCAAGAAGTGAAACGAAGCAATATTCCGTTTGAGAAATGCTGAACAAATGATCATTTCTTATGCTTGTCTTTTGAACATTGTACTTGTGTTATTATTTATGCCTGGAAGATTTCTTCAGTTGTCACAGACACTCAAGAGACTCAATGATTTATTCTGTGAGGACATCATCTTGTTTTAAGATTTTTTTTGTTCTCCCCTTCCTTCTGTTAGTAACATGGTTGCCAAGATATCGACTGATATGCTAACCAGTGAGTAGCTTATTTAAAAGATGTAGATATTACAAGTGGCAAAGTCTTCTATCTAGTTGCTCACTTATGTCTTGGTTGCAGAAAGGTTTATGAAAGAGATTGGTAGTTAGTATGGCACTGTGGCTGGATGTCGAGAGAATTCACTTTACAATGTCCTATGGGTAGCAAAAGCACTTCGATGTAAAGGGTATGCTTGTAGATATACTGCAGGGAAAAAATTATTCTTGAAAGTGCAAACTTTTGTATCCCTAAAGAAGCAATGTATCTCTCTGATAAAGACTGGCTATGTAATTATTTCAAATCAGCTAAGACAGCTGATAAATGCATGCTTATTTTCACAAATGAGGATGATCCTTTGGCAACATAAAGGGAGCCACGAGAAAAGATATGACAAGGACAACTGTGCAATGGGAAAAAGTATCACTGCTGTCTCAATAAGTTGCTTGTGTCCTATGAAGTAATTTTTTGTGCGTCCTTTACTAGCAATTTCAATTTCTTGTCTTAAAGATGCACAAGATTTGGGAATATCAATTGAACTCCTTCCTCTGAGTTGGGGTGAGGAGGACTTTGATGTCTCAATCGTTTATAGAATTTATAAGTGAGTGACAGATTACATGCTACGCAACTACCTAGTGCTTTCTGAAGGGCTACTGTGGCTAAATTTAGGTTCTTATATATCGTTATATGGAAGAATTTGACCTTCATACATGGTATGAATTGAGAAAAGCAATGTTTGTTTTAGCTGCTTTGTCCTTAAAGAGTATCAAAGAAGGGGCTTCAGTTTCTCTTATATCCTGTTATATTAGAGTGGTCGGCTTTATACATATTATCAGTTGAAGAATGTTTCTTACGTAATGGCTTTACCTCTATAGTATTTGAAAGGCGATGAAGAGCTTGTGCAAATTTTATTTGAATAGATTTTTGATAGATTTTAAATTCTTTTTGTTTATCATAAACGAGGAATTTATAAGTTAGTCATAAATTCTACAAAATTAGATGATGATAACAGAAGATATATAGAGGAGTTTAATTATCCTTGTTTGCTCGTCTCTTTTCCAGGTTTTACTCCCAACAGTGTAGTTATAGGTGCTCGCCTTGCACACTTACTAAGACGTGTGCCTTTCCTTGAAAAGTACCAAGATAAAAGTGTTAGGCATGCACCTCGGTAATTAACCAAATTTTATACTTCTGTATCAGCTTCAATATCTAGCTTCCCTATCACTTGCCCTATTGTTATCCGTTCCTTGTAAGCTAATACGAGAAGAGAAGCTGTTTTCTAGATCAAGACGAAGTTTTTGATGGCTTAGAGGACCTAAGAAGTAGGCCAAAGTATTTTATAGCAAGAGCTACCCAACTACACCGATAATCAAGTATTTGACTTTGAAGGTTAGAAGAGACACTGCGGAGGAAAATCTGGCTCTTTGAATTGTTGGCTTTCAAGCTCAGTGGAAAATCAAACTCCTCTTGAGTTTCTTTTATATTTTTAATAGAGTCTAATTTCATTTTGGAATAGATTAAATGATATTAGTGAAGTAAAGATGAGTTAATTTTTCGTCTTTCAATGTGAACGGAACTTAAATTTACTCTCCAAGACTTTTTCCTTGATTTATGATTTCAATTTATCATGTTGATCCTTATCAAAATAAATTTTTTACCTTTTTGAAAATATTTTGGAGCAAAACATATTTTTTGTGTAATGTTATATCCTTTTGTTTAGGCAACCTATTTGAGATAGTTTCGAATTCCTTTTTAGAAATCATTGCATTTCTCATTTTTGGGCATTTTGTTACTTCTCTATGTTTTTCTCGATTTTTTATGATTTTTTTAATTAATTAGTATTATTTTAATATATTGTAGATTTTTTAAGTAATTTTGTGTATTTTTACATATACGTAAATAAATATGGTATAAATAAATACTTATAAATATTATTTAAATTGTTTTATGATTTTTAGTATGTATATAATTTATATCTATTGATTTGTTAATTATTAGAATTTATTTTATGTGTTTTCGATAAATAGCGGGTAATATACTTATAATTTAATATTATAATTATTTAATTTTTCTAAATCTAAATGTATGATATTACTTTTATTAATATTCTTAACTTTATCATAAAATTTGAGTTTCATTAATAATTTATTCGATCACTTTGAGATTTACGTATAGAACCTCGAATATTTAGTTACGAGGCTTATAATAGGATTGGATGAGATATGTGTAATAGTTTATGTTAACTATAGATCTAAAAGTATAATCAAACTTTTCTTAAATAACACTTAAACAACAAATAATGTTTATAAAACATAATAAAATTGAACGACTTAACAAGAGTTGACTAAAACAAAATAAAACTTAACAATAGAATATGAAAGATAAAACACTTGAACAAAGAAATTATTTGTGTGCTCTCTTGGTTTTCTTACTAGCGTAAAGTTTCATTTTGCTAGAGTAAGTAGCAAGTGTCTTGTTGGGAGAAGGCTTGAGTTCAGGTGGTCGTGACACACTTGAAGTTGGTTCAGAGTCTTTCATAAGAGTTGAGGTAGATTGAGCTTGAGTTGATGTACTATCATCCTCATTGGATTCAATAGAAAGGGTTTTTATGTTTCCTTTAAGAGAGGTCTGGCCTTTTCGATTAAGAATAGGAGTTTCGGTTTGAGGCATTGAAGTTTTAGTAGTAGGTTCCTTAGGTTCTAGAGATTGAGGAAAGATAATCGGAGTTTTGTTAAATTCTTGAGTAGGTAGTTGGTTAGGTTGATTAGCTTGTAGTGGACTAATCACAAGTTGTTTAGTAGTCAGGGTTTGAAGATTTAGTTTAAGAACATGAGGTTCACATAGTAGCTCAATAGGTTGAATTTCCTTATTAGCTTTGGATTCAATCACTATCTCTTTGATCTAGCCTTTTAAATAAGTCCTTCATGCCTAAAAGATGATCCTTTACAACCTTCTTAAGTATTTCCTTGATTCCTTTAGAAATTTGCTCAACAAATATAGAACTTTCACTTTGTTTAGAGGGAGGAATTTGTAATTTTGTACTTTTTGAATCAATACTTGAAAGTGATTTAGTCACTTCTCTGAATTCAATATTATTGCTCTTTTTTACCATCTTCCCTTTCTTCTTTTGACCTTTAATAGCAGGATCCTTACCTTTTTTCCTTTTCTTCTCACCATCCTTCTTTTCAACAACGATTACCCTTTTTCCAGTGCTGTTAGGGTGAACATACATTCCTCTATTATGAGAATGCTAGAGTTTGTCAGTCATATAGATATCCATCCGCTTGAAAATTCTCTATCATAGCCTAATAAGATAGTAAGGACTGATTGTTTCACTTAGTAATTTTAGCTTTCTTAAATTTAAATAAAGCCATCAACAAATTTTCATATGGCTTAACATCTAAATGTTGCCATATATGCCTTACCATCAAATTCGCTACATCTACTTTTTTTTTTGCCTAACATAGCCAGCATAACTAAAGTATCTTCCCTTGTTATAGAAGTTGCATTACCTCTACTAGGTAGTATAAGAGTATTTACAAACTTATGCAAAATCCTAACCAATAATTCAAACTTAGTGTTGAGTATATCTCTATTAACACCTAACTCTATCTTATCATTTAACTCAATAAATCCATTTTCTTTAGTTAACCATACCAAACTTTCTTCTTGAATTTTTTTAATATCAAAACACTTTAAGATAACTTTTTTTGAAATCTTAATTTTTAAATTCAACACAATAGATTTCCATGCATTTGATGTTTATCATCTAGCTTTTGAAAAAATTCATCTACTAGCTCACCACACACAACGCTTCTCATGTTTGGTAAATTATTTAGTCCTAAAGCATCATGATACTCCTTTTCGTAAGATCCATTTTTCTTAAAGAACTCTAAATCCAAGAAAAAAGATTGTTGGATAGATACATTCTTATCTTTCATAATGTATCTCTTCTTTAGTTTATCCCTTTGTTTGAAGGGTGGTTTCTATGTGATCATCACTTTTTGAGACTTCTGTATAAATTGAGGAGCAGCCTTCAAAGCCTTCTTCACAGGTTGTGATGCTTTAGTCTTGTGAATTATTTTCTTGGGTTTAGGTTTAAGAGGTTGTTTAGGGGGATCCATTTTAAAGATTTTTCTTTAGATGACTTTTCTAGAACTTAAGTCCTCAAATTCAGCAACTTCTTTAGATAAAAAAGATCTAAACTTCTACTCATTTTGAGAAGTTTTTTGAGTGACTTCTTGGGTTGGTTTAAAATGTGATTTAAAACCATTCTTTTGGGTCACTTCTTGAATTGGTTCATTAAGGGTTACAGACGCCTTATTTTTATCTCATTTATTTTTAAAAAATTTTTAGAATAGGATAAAGAGTTCTAAATTAGAAAATAAGCAAAAAAAAAAAAAAATTAAAAATTGCAAAAAATGGAAAATTTACAAAAAATTAGAGAAAAAAATAAATAAAATACAAAAAAAAAAAAAAGAAAACTTAGAAAAATAGGAAATTTAAATAAGTTTTAGTATTTCAATTATAAGTTTTTTATTTAATAGAAGAGAGGCGTTGGACTTAGATTTAAATTCAAATTTAGCTTAGACTAATCTTATTTAATTGTACATATGGACTAGATCAGCCTAATATAGACCAATGGCCTAATGGTAAAGCACTTACATTTGCATTGGATTTATCTTAGAGAATTGGAGGAGTTAGCAACCGACTCTTGACCTAACAAAGACACTAACCAACCTAATCTAATCTCGATTAGAACAGAAAAAGTCAATCCACATTTTGGCATTAGTTAAGGTACGGTCTTCAGAGAATCAGTAAGACATAGCAAACGACCTTTCTCAGTCATTGGCAAAGTACCCTTTCCTCATATTGTCCTGGAACTTATGCCATATTAGGGTTTAAATCTCACTAAAAGCATAAACTGCCTTTTGTTTTTTTTTCTTTTCTTTGCTAAGATAAGTCAATGCATGCTAGGATAACATTGGAGCACGTGTCCACTAAGGACACATAGCATTGCTTTGCTACGTTGGCACTTTGGTGACATCTAGCATGGTGTCACTGGATCACATGGTTGATGTAGCATCACATTAGCGCCACATTAATAGCCTTTTCTTTACTTTTCTCACCCTTTCCCAATTTTTTCCTTAGGTTTTCGTCCTCCATCCATGTTCAAGTAGTTTAATTTAAGAACCCTTTTTTGATGCCTTTTCCTTTGAGATTTGACTAAATTAACGGTGAAATCTCAAAGATCACATGAACTATTTCAAGTCTAGATTCATTTATTTACTCATTCAAACGGGGATTTGAAAAATGGAAAAAAGAGAAAAACCTGCTATCTGTCATTAATTTCATATACGACCAGTAGCTATCTCATAAGAAGGACCTGAACCAAATTTTTTTAGAGGCTACTCTCTCAAACAGAAAACGCCCAAACAGCACACCCTACCGTCTGACCCACAGCTGCCATCCAAACTCCTCGCCTAACCTTATCTAAGTTATACACCAAGCTCATGACTTACTTGTGACTAGCGAATCCTCCATATTCACTATCCAACCAACTGCAGCAGTAGTGACACCGATTGAACCACACATGTAGCATCATCCCCCTCTTGTGACCATCTCCCCCATCCAAAAGCTGAACCACATACACACACCGCACCATACCTCTCTCTCTCTCATCGCAACCCAAGCACCACACACGTAGGCTGACCTCGACCTACTCACACTGATAACCCCAACCATCCTTGCATTAACTACTGTCGTGCACGGACCACTCCGATACCAATCAGCAGGTGTGCCTAAAAGCCCCCATCCTCTTTGCCAATTGCAATCCCCATGCATCTGACTCCCCCCTTCGTTGTGTGCTCCATTAAACCCCAAACACCAAGTGATAACCTACACCAACAATAGCACCGAGCAGTAGCATACGATACCCACTAACGAACAACAATCACCAATCGTTCTCCATCTCTCTCGACATCACAACTCCCCTTTTTCCTCCACATCGGCCTTTTCCTAAACCCACTGAACATCCAAACCGACCACACACCAACAGCCGACGACCCCAACCAAACACTTACAGCCTTCCTCCATCGTACTACGCGACCTACCATCTTTGTACCAATCTCTGATCTCGCCATAACTCCACTGTGGGCAACCTTAAACTCTATAACTGTACGCGACGAACCCACAATCGAATACCAACAACTCCTTCATAGTTGCAAGCAACCATTCAACTGTCCGACAATGAATGACACACCACAAACGCGCACAGCCACGACGCCTACTGCATACACTCGCAACCAACGCTGCTGTGCCAACTTTGAAATTATCCAAAATGACCATCGTTGGCCGAGGTGTCGTCTTTACATCGGTCTTTGCTAATAAAATTGACACAAACCACCTTCACCCACGCAAAAATTGGCTTAGAACTGCCTAGAAGCACCCTTCTTATCAGTTATTCGTTGCGAACTGTTTACGACTTGGATCCAAGATTTAACCCACCGACTCGACCTAGCAAAGTCCAACTCGCGCTCCTATTTTTGGTTTCATCCTTGTTTTTTCAATCTGGCTGTATTTTTTATTTTATTTTACTTTACTTATGTCCATAAATGTAATTGTAAAAAGAAAACAAAAAAAATCTGAAAATAGAAAGAGAGAGAGAGAGAGAGAAAAGAAGAAGAAAATAGGAAAAAAAAAAAAAGAAAAGAAGAAGGAAAGAAAAAGATCATATTTATTTTTACATTTTAGTCAAAATAGTAATAAACAAGTGGAAAAATAATAATAAAATAGCCAATTAAAAAAATATGAATTAATAACAAAGTTATTTTGTTACTTAAAAATTTTTTTTTTCTAAATAAATAAAAATGAATGGACCCTTTTAGAATTAGAATTTTATATAACTTTCCAAACATAAAATGTTGATATACTAAATAATTAAAGAAAAATTAAAAAAGGGGAAAAGTGAAGAGAATTCTAGAAACGAGGCATGTCAAGTTTGAATTGAAGAAGAAAAAGTTAATCAATAAAATTAAGCCCAATAAAAAGTGAAAAAGTAAGAGATAAATGACACTCGGTAAGAAGAAATTGCAAGAAAAATCCCAAACCCTACTATAAATTCAATAACCACATATCAAACTTTATTTTGGTCAATTTTGAGTCTACAAAATCAGGAAGAGAGAGGGGAGAGTGTTTTTACCAAAAATCAACAAATTATAGTGTAAATAAGGTACGTGAGGAGAACCTATACCTGATGGTCACTTGGAAATAAACTGCCACACTACTTGATAGTAAATCCACCACTTGGTGGTACTGACAATAGTGAAGCTACTATTAATGATTGGATGCCTTTCAATCAGTAAGTTTCGATTTTCCTTTTGAATTTGTTTAATTTATTAAAAATATCAAATATGCATAAAAAATTATGAAATTCGATAGCTTAGAATATTTTCGTATTTAGATTTAGGAAAAAAAATATCAACTTGATAAATTAGATGTGATACACTGCTCTTAAGAAATGACTAAACCTTAGGCTAGTTTTCAATATTGAAATAAATAATCTTAAAAATATAGTTTTAATTTCAAAATTTTTGTATAGACTATTTATGATATATATTATTGTGCTATGAAGAGTTTTTCTTAAATTTAATTTTCTAAACTTTTACTTAATTTTTAAGCTCCAAAATCATGCATAAAAGGTAATATTTAGGCTTAATTTAATAATTTAATGTTAATTTGGTAAAAATTTTGATTTAATAATTAATTAGATATGGTTAAATGATAGTTACTAATGTAGGATAGTATTTGTGGAGTTTGAGGTGTTAGTTATATATATTGTGCATAATATGTACTAAATATACATGTAAAATGATATATTTTAAGTTAATTTTATAATTTAGGGTTAATTAGGTATAATTTCTAATTTAAGGTATAACTAGACATTTTGATATATTATTGGATGATGAAGAATAATATATGTAGTGTTAGAAGTGATAGATAGGTGATATAAGTTTATAACATGTAATAATATATAATGTGTATATAAGAATTTAATGGGCAGAAAACATTATATAAAAATTAATGGTATTATAATATTAGGAATATGAAATAAATTTGATTTGGAATGTGAATTTAGGTAATTATGTGAAAAACGTAGGTTATTTTTACGTTGAGAGCTAATTTGGTAGTTAAATTAGGAATATAGTAAACTGTACTGATCGAAATGCTAATTAAGAGTTAAAACGAAGATTTTGGATACCTAAATATAGTTTGATAAATTTCACATATTACTCTGAGAGGAATTCTTAAGGTTTATAAATAAAAATAGTAATCTGAGGCTAAAATAAAACTTGATCTAGAAATTGAATAAAAAATTAATTTATAAGTAGTTCAGTTATAAGAGATATAGATTTTAAATAATTAAGTAAAATTATAATCTTAAACTAAAAACTAATGATTTAAAACTTACATATATATATATATATATATGTATAAGAGGTTACATTAAAAATGTAGATCATTACTAGATTGAAACCTAATTTAGAAGTTGAAATCGTAATCGGAATAAGAGGCAAATTTGAAACCTGGCCAAACGAGAGAAGTAATTCTAAGAGAGATAAACTTAAATCACTAAATATTAGAAGACCGTAAACTAAAGATAATTATACTCTGAATTACTGAATAAAACTTATTTATGATAGTTATGTGGAAACTAAAATAATATTTATATTATAGGGATTATTGGCGATGGCTTGTGTAAGTTGCACCTTGAGTGAGTAAGGAAAAAGTCTAATTAAGTTGGGATCAATATGTTATTCTATTTCGAAGTACTAATTTATAGTATTCAGAGGTTTGAGATTGTACTTAGTTGTATCTGTTAGATAGTTAACTATATGCATACATGTATATGCTTTTTTCTAAGTTTGATAATATGATCTTGGTTTCTTATTTTGGCTTATGTTTGCATGATTTGTTTGAAATGATTGAATACCTTAAATTGAACCTAACTAAATATATGACTTGTAAGTTTAAAACAAATTTACATAGCAACTCAAAAAAGATAGCACTTAATAGTATAATAGGTTTCTTTTTCATCTTTAGTAGAACTAAGTGACAGAAGTTGAGGTTACGGTAAGGGTGAAGTTAAGGTTCAAAGGTAGTCATGAAAAGTGTAAGCCCTAAAGTCAAGTTAAGTAATTGTAGGTTTGAGCTTAAAACCCAAGGTTTAGAACGATCGGCTAAAGGATCCGATCAAACTCAAATTATAAACTATTGAGAGAAATATTAGTAAAAATGACCCTGTAAACTTAAATTTAAGAAAATAAGTAGTAAAATAGGAGACTATAAAATTTTTAAATTTTAAGCATAATAATTGCTAATTACCAAAAAGGCGAAAAGTGTAATATAATAACTAATAAATTACTAGAGATAGATTATATGTATACTAAAAATTTTAGAATGACCAACATAATATTTAGGAATGTTCACGTGTACCCCACATGTATTTACGTGTAGATAAAAATACGCGTAATTACCTAAATTGGCCGAAAACTAAGCAAATAATTAAAGAAAAATATAAAATAATTATGAAAAAATCAAAAGAGGATAAAATGAAGCAAGATTAGGTTGTGGCAGGTTCAAATCAGAAAAAGAAAAATTATCCAATGAGAATTAGACAAACAAAAAGCCAAAAATTAAAGAATTGGGGCAAAGTCTTATCAAATTAATGCATATCAATTACTGCAATTGTCTATAAATAAGGAAAAAATTTCCAAAAATCATTTGGTCAGTTTAGGATATGAGAAAAATCAAAACACTGAAAAAATCGAGAGAAAATCCAGAAAATAAAAAAAAAAATAAAACTGTGTAGATTAGCCAAGTGAACTAAAACCACCACCCACCACCACCTGGGATCGAACCACCACCACCACCACCACCCTACATTAGAACCACCGCCTGGACCGGCCGACAACATTGGACCGGGTTTGGACGGCTAAAAAGTTTCGAACCGGTTAGTCATTTATTTACTCCGATATTTGTATAATTTTGTAAAATTAGTTATTTTATCCAGAAAATTATAAAACTTGTTATTCTGAGGTTTTATTGTATGTATATTTAGAGAAAAATATTGATTTAGTTTAATTATGTCTAGAAATATAGGTTCCTTAACAAATTGTTCAAAACCGAGCATGATTAAACTGAAAAATAAATAGGCTTAGGAGTGTAGTTTGGAGCTCAAATTTTTTCTGTAGGATTCTCATATGATGTAGAACAGTGCTATGAAGCCATTTTTTTAAAATTAATTTTTGAAATTTTTAAGTTAATTTTTAGCCCTAAAATGATGGTAAAATTGGGTGATTTAGGGTTAATTAGGTGATTAGGATGTTAATTACTGATTAGGATATTAATTATATGTTTAGGGATGTTAATCTCTGAAGTGGAACCCTAATCCTAGCCTTTGGGTACTAAGTATGGTTAATTAGGGAAATTAGGTAAGTAATATAATAAATTAGTAATATGTGAAAGTGTAAATTAATAAATCTAAAAAAAATAAGGTTATTTAGATAATAATATAATAGAAATAAAAATAATAATAAATCTGAAATAATATTTAATTTTAAGTAAATATCTCAAAATGTAAGATTTTTACACATCGGGAATAAATCCGATACCTCAATTAGGGTTAGCGTGTACCGAATAGTTTAGAATACCAAATTACAACCCAATAGGATATTCGAGTACCCGAGCGTAATGTGATTAATGTCACATTGGGATTCGAGCCTAATTAAGACTTAGGAATTAAAACTAGAATCTAGTTTAGGAGTCAAACCCCGAAATAGAGTACAACGAATCATTAGAGCGTTATAGGTATACATGGGGAAAATCAGTTACATTTTGAATTAGAATAAGGATCCATAAAATATGAGTACTAAAAAGACCTATTTGTATTATAGGATATCTAGAGACAAATCAGCTTGCGACTAAGGGATCGAGTGATCGAGCAAATTCAAGTAAGTTAGGTTATTGCTTATTGTAATAGAGTACTAGTTTTGTAGTACTCGGAGACTTAGGCTTGTATATGATTGTGATTGTAAGTAGTTTGCACATGTGTTTGATGTATCTGAATTCGTGTTGGAATTTGTATTGTGAATGATTTTGTGACTGATTGAATTGATATGAACTTGTTTGAACACCTTAACCGGAATTTAATCTTAATCGACCTTAATAACCGAAAATGTCATGCACTGTAACCCGTTAGGGGATCATAGGACTCTCCAACCAAATACCGATCCCTTCAAAAGGGATAGCGCAAGATTGCAAAATGGTCCCTTCTTCATCCTCAGTCGAACTAAGTGACAGGAGAGGAGGTCGCGGCGGGGGTGACGTCAATGGTTCGAAGGTAGTCGTGGGAGGAGCGAGGTCTCCATTGCACAAGCCTAGGTTTGGTTGTGAGCTGCTGCATAACATGGAACTCCTCAACCCGGATTAGAGCGGGTGAAATTTCTCTGATTTCACAACGAACCGGACTACGTTGTGCGATGACACTTGATTGTTGCATTGGATGAAAATAATTATTTGATAACCCTGTTTGTGCTTGTATGCATTCATGAGTCTCCAATTTAACTTATTGAGCTGTAGTTGCTCATACCCTTATAGATCCTTTTGCAGGTTCTGATTTGTGATCACTACAAGTATTATGCCGCCCTACAATTACCCAGAGATTAGTCCTTTTGAAGCTAGGGGTGTGAGGATCAAGTTACTTGGTAAAATGTGTAACTAGACTGACTTTGTAGTTAAAGGTTAAAGACTGATAGTTATTTTGTAAATTAGTAAACTGTAGTGATTATGTACAACTTCCTAGGAAACTCTGTGGACTTATTTGTAATTATCTATGTTTAATGGAAATTTGTGATATTTATCATAATTGTAGTATAATTATTAATCGAATTGATTACTTCAAAGCGATGAGTCGTCGACGCCTTGTGTAGATTATATCTATGGTAGGTACTGTAAGGCCAGTTACTATCATAGAATAGTTTACACGACGGGACTATTGCGACTTTGCGACTTCGGGGCGTAACAAAAAGAACGGTGTCTTCATTACATAAGTCTAGCTTTAGTCATGAGTTATTGAAATGTGTGTTAAATTCCTTAACTTGGATTATAACGGGTGAAATTTTTTTAATCTTACGATGGATCGAATAACGTTGTATGATAACATCTATTTATACATACATTTTATCTAATTAATTTAGTTGATAACTCTGTTTATGTTTGATGTATTGTTCTAAGTCTCCGTTCCAACTTATTGCGTAATTCATTGTTTACATCTCTATAAATGTTGTTGCAGGTATTAGCTAATAAGTGGTTATATAACTACGTTGAAACTAGTAACTGCTGGATCTTAAGGAGTGAGGATATAAAACTGAGGATTTGTTATGCTCTCGAAGTTTAGGTCTTAATTTTAAGTTTTTTAATATCAATTTATGTATTATTTAAGTAGATTATGATTAGCGATTGAGCTTGATTTTTCGGTTTTCTATTTAAAATTAATTATTCCATTTTCGATTAATACTAAACCTTGACTCGTTTAATATTAATCCTCGACTAAAGAAATTAGGAAATTTCGGTTTTTTTATTTATAAAAATTTTTAGAGTTGCCGTCCAATCGGAGTTGGGAAAAAGAAAAGAAAACCGTAATCAATTGGGTGGATTAATTACGATTTAGTTACCGGTTTTCGATTTCAATTTAATAAAAACTAGAGTATTCCGAATCTAAGGTTAACCTATTAAACCCTAACGGGCACCACCATTAATTTACGGAAATTAGGATTATTCTTCTAATTATAATATTTTCTAAAGAAAAAGAAAAAGAAAAAGAAAATAAAAACCAAATGGCAAAAAACTTAAGTTTCTACAGATTTTATTATCGCCTCGAAGGTATCTACGTACTTGTCAGCTGAGATCAGACAATCTTAGTTCTTTCCGAAAACTTTAGTGTGTTAGTTCTTTTTATAAAAAAAAATCGGCTGGATTTACGTTTTTATTAACCGTTTTATTTTTATTAAAAAAAATCCATAGAAGCTTAATTTTTATTTCCAATTTAAAAAAAAATCTAAAAATCTAATTTTTGAAAAGTCCCAAATTAAGATTTTTATTTAAAAAAAAAACAACTAAGTGATTTTTTTTTTATTTTCAAGAAAAATCCTAAAGACCTAAAAATGCGATTTTTATGAAATATGTAATATTCTATATGATGAATCTTTTATATAGAAAAGATACTTAAAACATAAAAAAGAAAAAAATTTCTAATGACAGAAAACATACCTAAATCATAGAAAATATGTCTAATTATAGAAAAAAATATCTAAATTATAAAAAAGATATCTAAATCATAGAAAAAAAAAGCCTAACTATGAAATATGCCTAAATCATAGGAAAGATGTCTAACTATTGGAAAAAAATATCTAAACTATGGAAAAAATATCTAAATATATGAAAGATATCTAAACTATAAAAAAAATGTTTAAACCATGAAAAAGATATTTGAACCATGGAAAAAATGTCTAAACCATATAAAAAATATCTAAACTATGGAAAAGAAATCTAAATCATAAAAAATAAATCTAAATTATAGAAAAGATGTTTGAACTATATAAAAGAAACCTAAATAATAGAAAAGATATCTAAACTATGGAAAATAAGTATAAATTATGGAAAAGATGTTTAGCCATAGAAAAGAAGTCAATTAAAGAATTTTTTTTTTATTTTATGAGAATTAAAATGATTTTTTTATCTAGAAAATCTTAACATGCCTAATGCAATTTTTTTTAAATTAATACAATATGTAAAGAACGAGATTTTATAAAATATGAGATTTTATTAAAATGTCATTTTGAAAATATGAAATCTAAAAAGAAAAACTAAAATTTAACTTAACACATGTTTACTAAACACTAACTTATTAATAATTACTAACAATTAAAGATGTGATAAAAATAAAAAAAGTTAGTACAAGTCTTAAAAATAACTGCACATTTACTAAGTGAGATAAAAATAAATAAATAAGATAAGTTATAGATAATAATTAAAAATCACTATTATGTACCTGTAAGGTAAGGCACAAAAAGCTAATGAAAGGAAACAAATTGGATCCCTAATCCTATCGCGCGCGCACAACTAAGTGAGATAAAAATAAAAAAATAAGATAAGCTATAGACAATAATTAAAAATCACTATTATGTACTTGTAAGGCAAAGTACAAAATGTTAGTGAAAGGGAACATATTAGATCTCAAGTTCTATTGTGCGCATAACTATAGAATTGGTTTAAGGATTAGATTCAAGCGTGTTTTTAACAAATATATAATTGTTCCCTTATCTCGTACCATGCAATCCCTATTTATAAGACTCGAAAACAAATCTTTTGAATTGAATCAAATCGAATTGATAAAGATCCAAAATAGATTTGAATCTTACAAATCTTGATTTTATTAGATTTAACGTCATCGTATCAGATTTGTTTTTTTTTTTTCGACAACTATTTAGTCAAGATTCTATCAAATTAATTTTTTCGAATTTTTTATTTTTTATTTTTTTTCTTTTTTTTTTCCTAACAATTTTCTATTTTTTAAATCTTTTTTTATCATTTTTCAATTTTTTTTTATTTTCTAAATTATGACCTTAAAAATAAAAATTATAACTACTATAGGCAGAAATCAAATATTTATAGTTACCCCCTTTTGTGGTGAAGTTTGAATAAAACTTTTCCACAAAGATAAAAGAAACATCGTTTTTTATTCGGAATGACTCTATCTTGAGAAGCACTACAACTATTTAACGACGATAAGTTTGGAACAAAGAATAGCGAGGGGTAGTGCGCTTGTAGGCTGGTAAGAATCCCTAAAAAGAATAATGAGAGTTTGGTTGTACCCCCTAAAGGCTAATTAATCAAAGCGGGCGAAACGTTCCTTGAACTAGTTAATACCTTAAACTGGATTAAATAGATAAGCATACTTAGAGCTAGCTAAAGCCCTAATAGAATGAGAGAACTTGATTGTGCCCTAATGAGCTAACTAACTAAGACAGTCAAAGTGCCCTTTGAGCTGGTTAAGACTTAAAAAATGAGAAAACTTGGTCATGTTCTAATGAGTGGACTAGCTAAGACAGTTAAAGTACCATTTGAGTTGGCTAAGACCTAAAGAGAAGGAAACTTGGTCATGCCCTAATGAGCTGACTAACCAAAGCGATCAAAGCACCCTTTGAGCTAGTTAAGACCTAAAGATGAGGAAACTTGGTCATGTTCTAATGAGTCGATTAACCAAGGTGGTCGAAATGCTCTTTGAGTTGGCTAAGACCGGTTAAGACCTAAAGATAAGAAAACTTGGTCGTACCGTAATGAGTTGACTAACCAAGGCGGTTGAAGCGCTCCTTGAGTTGGCTAAGACCTAAAGATAAGAAAACTTAGTTGTACTCTAATGAGTTGACTAACTAAGGCGGTCAAAGCACCCTTTGAGTTGACTAAGACCTAAAGATGAGGAAACTTGGTCGTACCCTAATGAGCTGACCAACTAAGGTGGTCAAAGTGCCCTTTGAGTTGGCTAAGACCTAAAGATAAGAAAACTTGGTTGTGCCCTAATGAGTTGACTAACCAAGGTAGTCAAAGTGCTCCTTGAGCTAGCTAAGACCTAAAATAAATCGAGAAAACTTGATCGTGCCCTAATAAGTTGACAAACCAAGGCAGTTAAAGCGCTCCTTAAACTAGCTAAGGGCTAAAGATAAGAAACTTGATCGTACCTTAATGAGCTGACTAACCATGGTGGTCAAAGCACCCTTCGAGCTGGCTAAATTCTAAAGATGAGGAAACTTGGTTGTATCTTAATGAGCTGACTAAACAAGGCTGTCAAAGCGTCCTTTGAGCTGGTTAAGTCCCAAAGATGAGAAAACATGGTCATGCCTTAATGAGCTGACTAACCAAGGTTGTTAAAGCGCCCTTTGAGTTGGCTAAGACTTAAAGATAAGGAAACTCGAATCAGGATAGCGTTCCATAAGCTAACTAAATCCCTAAAAGAGAACACAAATCGGGGTAATGCTCTATGAGCTGATTGGAAGCCTAAGAAACTATGGATTGGGATTGCGCTCTACGAGTTGGTTAGATCCCTAAGTGAGAACATGAATTGGGATTGCGCTCAAGGAGCCAGTTGGAAGCTTAAGAAACTTTAGATCGGGATTACGCTCTACGAGGTAGCTAAATCCCTAAATAAGAATATGAATCGGGATAGCACTCTATGAGTTGGCTGAAGCACTAAAGAAGATATGGATAGGAACAATGCTCTATGAGCTGGCTATATCCTTGAGAAAATGGATAAAGGGTAAGCACCCTTCGAACTGGCTGTTCGGGGCAAGGTTTCTTATACTTCCTCAACATTGATACATGGAACACATCATATATACCCTTAAGCAAAAGAGGAAGTTCTAACATGTAAGCCATTTTCCTAATTCTCTCCAAGATCCTAAAGGGGCTAATATATTTGGGGCTTAGTTTTCCTCTTAACTTAAATCGAACAATGCCCTTTGTTGGAGATACCCTCAGTAACACTTCATCCCCTCACCTGAAATTCTAATGAGCATCGTCGGTTATCAATGTAGCTCTTCTGATGACTAGGTGAATTGCATCCTTTTCCTAATCAATCTGACTTTATCTATTGCTTCTTGTACCATGTCTGGTCTTGTTAACTACCTTTCACCAACCTCATTCTAGTGAATAGGTGATATGTACTTCCTTCTATACGAGACTTCATACGAAGCTACCTGAATAGTTGCTTAGTAATTAATGTTGTAGGTGAGCTCTACTAATAGCAGATTTTGATCCCATTAACCACCAAAATCAAGTGCATAAGCTTCCATTAAGTCTTCTAATATCTAGATAGTACGCTTTGCTACCCATCAGTTTAAGGATGAAAGGCAATATTGAGACATAACCTTGTGCCCAAAGCTTTGTATAGATTTTTCCAAAACTTACTTACATACTTGGTACCTTGATCGAAAGTAATGGATATTGGCATACCATATAACCTTACAATCTCTTGAACGTATAGTTTAGTAAGATTCTATATAAGGCACTTATTATTTATGGGAATGAACCGCGTATACCTACACAATCGATCTACAAGCACCCATACTGTGTTATGTTTTACTAAGGTTTTATATAGGACTGTGACAAAGTCCATAATCACATGCTCTCATTTCCATTCTAGAGTCGGTAATGGTTGCAACTCTCTTGCTAGCCTTTAGTGTTTGATTTTGATCATCTAACAATTTTGGCACCTGGATACATACTCAACTATAACCAAGTATAGGAAATCACTATTTTTTTTTTCTAAGCTTTAGTATTTAATTTGCATCTTGGCTGTATGGATTTTAAGATAGAAAACTTAGTATTTGACTAAAAAACTGTGGATTTCTAAAATTACTTTAGATAAAATTATAAATCCTAACAATCTATGAATACATGGTTTTCAAAACATAGGAGAGCAATACTCTATATTTGAGTATCATGGAGAAGGGATTTTGTGAGTAGTACACGTTATGTGGAAGTATAGATAGTGTATAATTACCAATTGGATTCGAATACGTTAGTTGGTACTGGGTAGTTACCTAAAATCTCACTACTCATATTGCCATATGTTTAAATATAAAAGGTAGTTACACGCTATATGTATACGCTACATATAAATACATATAGCGTGTATTATCTATTGAATCTTTTTCTAGCATTATGGGGTTGATATGGCTCTCCTACATAATTCCTAATAGAAGTAATAACATACTTGTAAAATCACAAAAAATGTAACACTCAATAATAAAGAAATAATTGAGAACTTAAGAATAACAAAACAAGTTACCATCAAAACAATAGATGCAACCGTCACTTAGCCATGGGTCAAACCTAGTCAAAGGTTTAGTAGTCTAGGGGGCTTACATTATCCAACACTTTGGCTTCATACTTTTTGACATTTTTGTCTATTTTAGACAAAGTAGAATATGTTCGGTAGGTAGTTAGGTAGATCTTATATTATGACTAAGTTGTATTAAGTTGCCTATTTTTGTACAATGCCAAAAGGAAAAAAAAAAAGGACTCTTTGATACGCATCACTTTAACAAGGATATGGTGTTTTGGAATTAATCATGAAGATTTTAATCCACATCAAAAACCTTGCTCCTAAAGATAATTGAATAATTTTACTACCACCATTGAAACTTTTGTTTTTTGGTAAAACTAATTAAGAATGATTTCTTGCCCCTCCTTCCCCTCCACCAACCTTAAGGAGGAAAAAACAAAAAGAGGTAACGATTGCTTAGCAATACATATGTTGATAATGTATTAATTTATGTATGATTTCACGTTAATTATCACACCTTACAACGTACCATAGCTATGATAACCTATCATGATCAGTGCCTTCAATGTGGGAGGACACCTCCATAAATATTAAGAATTCCATGTGGCACTTATAAAGTGTCTAACTACAGTTATATGAATAAGTACAACTTTAAACTTTAATAAGGGCATCCCTATTCATAAGAAGGCCTTTAAAATCTCTAGATATTACATCAATAACTTAAAACCTATTTTCTTAAGAACCTCTCCATTTTATCTATATATTTATTTACAAAAGTTGTTAAGATTTATTTATATTATTTATGGAATCCATAACATACAATTTAAACTAACACTCAAAGTTAAAAAAAAATATAAATAATAAATAAATAGAGTTTACTTTTTGAGATCTTTGGCTAAGAATTTCAAATAGGAGGTTCTTGACCAAGGACCTCTCCTCATTCATCAAGAATCTCAAAAAGAAGATTCTTGACATTGGTTCTTGTGCCAAGAACCTTAGATGTGGATGTAACCTATTCATTTGCTACTTGAGTTTAGCTTGATCGTTATTTAAGTTCGATTTGAGAGCAATCAAGTTGAGATCGAGCTTCATATTGTTTAGCACTATTACCTCACTTGCTTAATTGAGCTCAAATAGAGTTTAAATATTAAATGAGATCGAATTGAGTATCAATATTAATGTTATTATAATTAGAAGAAAATATATATTTAGATAAATTGAGTTTAAATGAATTTAGTTGAGTTGAATTCGAGTTCATACTAATTTGGTTGAATTCAAGTTCAAGTTCAAATTCTAAACTTGACTAGCTGAGTAGATATCAAGCTTTGTGATTTCAAGTTAAAATTGAGCCTAAGCTTAACAATCTATCATTTTAAGTCAACTCATTTATAACTTTAGGCACCTTATCCATAAATACATTTGTAGGATTTCTCCATAATTTATTAACAAAACTTGTGCAGCTACAAAAAGTGTAGTGAAAAAAGAATCTAGCTTTACTTTTTCTACCCAAAATCACTAGATCAGTAAAGTGTGGTTACACATGTTGGATTTTACAAAATGTGCAATTGATAAAAGTGAGTATTATTTACGCAGCTTGATTAAATGGATTTTGTAAGCATTTTCATTGCTTTTCATATTCGTAATATCATGGAGTTTTTAACTAGTATGGGTAGCCATATAAATGCAAAATGAACATAGTATCCCATAACTAGTATGAAGTCTAAGCCATACCCCTATCTTAAGATTTGGTTAGAGATTTTGTGCCTTCCATCAATTTATAGATACAAGGAATTCTAACTATTTTATAAGATTAAAGTAATAATTATTATTTGGTTTTTTAAGGCATATTTGTATAGACATGAAAGGAGTTATAAGGATTAACTATGACTTCTCTATTCAATTCCTTAAGGACGGTAATTTTATTCCTATTTTATTTAATTGTGAAACCGAATGTGTTATAAGTTAACTCTTAGAGCTTGTTGGCTAAGGAAAAAAATTGTTGGATAAGTCTTTAACTTATTGTCCAAAATTATGTCCATCTTTAAGAGTTGAAAGTTAAGAGTGTTTTACAGTTTATTTTTTGTTTTTCTTCGATTTACATTTATTTTTCAGAAAATTAGTGTATTTTCTACAAAATTTAAGAAAAATAATAGATTTTAATATAAAAAAACCCAATAGATTCTTATAGGAACCTGGTTGGATTAACTATATCAAATTAAAGTTACTATAAATGAGGATCGAAAGGATAGCTTAGATCGGCTTTATAGAGGGGTTAGGTTGAACTAAGTTAGATTAGATGGATTAACTCCAGTTTGATAGTACTGTACATAGGCCAATCACTCTAGCCACAATTGTAACTATTAGCAAAGTCTTCGATTTTACAACAATAGATCATATTAACAATTCTACTTAGCATCATTACTCACTCTCTACAAATCATTTACATCCTTAATACAACAAAACTATTTACCTCATTTTGCCCACCTGAAGATAGTAAAAATTGAAGCTTGTCACAAGTAATTATCTTAACAAGAATACTTGTAATTGTAAAAATAAAAAAAATGAGCTGAAATCCAGTAGTGGGATAGGGCTTAAGGGTAATAGTTAAAGTAATGGGTTTTAAAGAATGCATTAGGGTTTAAGGGTAATAGCTAAAGTAATGGGTTTTAAAGAATGCATTAGGGTTTAAGGGTAATAGCTAAAGTAATGAGTTTTAGTGTAAGTAGTGGTTTGGGCCCATCATAAATATTTACAAAAATACAATTGGTTTTGAAATAATTTTCTCTTAAACTTTTATGGGCATTACATATTATTTTCATTTACTTAAAGCTTTCTAGGTTTTATATGAATGCTCTAACCTCTAATTAGAAAAACTATATGGTATAAAGATATATTAAAATAAAGTTGAGAATAGATCCGACTATGAGCCAGTTTTGACCCTAAACTAACTCGCTGGTCCTGAACCAGTAGTGGCACCGTCAAAAGGCCAATTTATAGTCGAGAGAGAGAGAGAGAGAGAGAGAGAGAGATAAAAGCTTGCTTTATAGGCTTTGAAATTTAAAAAGATGAAGGGGAGAGAGAGGAGAAAAAAATATATTGATCTTTTCTAAAATTAAAAAAGAAATGTTAAAAAAAAAACATTTGGTTTGTAATTCCAATCCAAACCTATAAAACCATTGAGTCCATTAAACAATCCTTGAACCAAGATGGGATAAGTCGATCATGGTTCCTTATTTTTGAATCATTTAGTGGTTTTGAACCCGATTTCTTGGTCTAGTCAACAAGAGGGCAACAAGACCAAACTTGAAGAATTTTTAAGCTTTTGAAGATGAAATCCAAATGCCATTTCATAATGTGCAAGAGACTTCGTTTGATTTTAAGATTCATTTGAAGCAAGCTGCCTTTTTTTTCATGTGTCTAGTGGTGAACAAGAAGAGATTATTTGAAACTTAATATGACACCTAGATATCTTTAAAGGCTCCGCCCAAATGTATTTAGCGTACTTACAGTTTAATTAAAGGTCTCTCTTCAATTCTTCTAATATAGAATTTGAAGGAAACTCCATTTTATCAACATAGTAAGGATACTATATATACATCTTCTTTGCAAAATCCTTGTATGCTTAGCCTCTCCATTTTGCTTATTTTATTAGTATTTGACTATCTCAAAGTCTAAAACTTATCTAATGTAGTCAACACCAAATTAGTGGATTTTAGTTTATTCTAGTGTTGTTGATGCATGACTAAGATAGTTTTGAGTAGGTTATACATTATTTTTAGTTGTTTATTACTTTTGAATGCCTTCAGCCTATTTTATTGGAATAAGGAATATTTAAGTTTGTTAAATGTTGTCTTTGTTAGATCTATAATATGCATGCCTAAGCTTATTTTTGGGTCCATGATAAGAAGTAAGATTATACTAGGTTTTTGGATTTTATGATTTTTTTTATTCTTTTATACTTAATAGAGATTGTTGAAATTTGGTTTTAACATTCCTTTTCTTAAATTAATCACGTTGGAAACTTTTTGCTTATTATTATTTTTTTTTTGCCAAAATTTTGCTTATTTGTTTACAAGATTTAAAAAGTGAATACTAAAAATGAAAAAGGAGCAACTTTAGGCGGAGTGTAACCCCGCCACGTGTCAACTTTAGAAGCTAGCATGCTAAGGTGTCTAAGAACCTATAACTAGTCTAAATTCCACAATTATATGCATTTCACCCAATTCACATAAATAATAATCCCTACAGTAGATAAATAATAAGTGGCATCATGAGGCTACTCAATCTACAAAGTACATAAAAGATCTATAACCTGTACAGCTCATAGCTCAACATAACCAAAATAACAATCACTAAGGAGTCTCAATTGCTCCAATACATATTAACTCAAACTAAACAAATGGGTTTATCGACTAACTATCCTAACATAAATGACAAGTACCCAAATAATTCAAAGTATATCAAAACCAATAAGAATCTTTGCTCCTCTAAACCAATCTATCCATCATCAAAATAATATTAGTAATTATCCTCATTATAAAAGTAGTAATTATAACCAGCATCAACATAACTCTCAATCTCACCAAAAGTACCCAAATTTACAACTGAAAAATAAAAGTCCCTAAAAAGTAAGCTATGCTTAGTACATAATATACACATACATGCACATGAACAAGCCTCAATGTATTCACATGCATTACAAGTAACACTAAATGCATCATACACTAGTTTATTATCTTCATTAAGTCTAACAAACAATATAGTCTTGCCTTTCCAAGATTTAGGGTAACTCGTGATTCATAAACAAACAGTTAATATATATGTACAATATAGTATTGGTGCTAGGGAGTCCCTAACACCTAGATAAAATTTAATTGGATCGTCTGAATGTGAGACTCTATTCAGGACAGTGCTACACAAAGATCATCGAATATCTTATAAATCACATTAGCCCCTTCCAATGTAATGGCTAAAACCAAGTACATGCAAGCACAATCATTTGTAAGTCGTATATATTAAGTCAATTTATGTTAATCTAACACGCATAAATATATAAGTAAGTATCTCATACTTAGAGCTTTTATCTCAATAAAGATCTGATACCAAACAACTTGTAACACCTTATCAAAATATGAATACTAGGTTTTACTTTTCAACACTACCCTCTACTTGAACCTTTGAATATCAGCTAACACCCTGTTTATTTCACATATCCTCTTGTATATCCTTTAACTTTTGAATCCAAACATCCACATACGCAGGAGTGTTTACATGGAAGTCCATGGTGGTAGGTGATTGAAATTTATTCAAAGAAGTCTGAATCTCGACAGATAACAGGTGGTTCATGTGATAAAATTAAACCTGGTTTTGGGATAGAGGACAAAAGAGGGGCAGGAGGTCCGATTACTCAATTGACCAAAAAACCCTCACTTGAAGTAAGTGCGGTTGTTAGATCTAAGGTAGTTCACACAGGTCGTACCATAGATATCAAAGAAACATTCAATGTATATATGTGTGCATATATGTGTATAAGAAAGAGAGAGAGAGAGAGGCACCAAAGGCTTCTAAGTGTACCCTAAGCACCTAGTATGTGCTTAGGGGTCAAAGTTAGCGTTGCATCAGGTTGGCTTGAGAGTCGAGCTCATACAAGGTCCTAGATGAAGTCTCCAAGGGACCCGAGGAGGTTGGGGTGGAAAGGTGCTTAAGGTAGGCCCGAATAGGTTGTACTGACTCGTAGGTAAACTAAATAGGATGATCCATCAGGTAGGATCTAAAGAGGCGTACTCGGGAGGACTCGAGAAGGCTGCTTGGCTTGGGTCGATGAGCTTATGGGGGGTATCAAGTAAGTTGAACTAATAAAGGGAATCAAGCTTGTTGATTTGAAGTAATGCTCAAGCATACCCGAACAGGAAGAGACACTTGGACTTGGACCTTGGGGGCGTAGGCCTAGAATAACCTATCAACAACATTATTCATGGGAAAGCAATGTCCTATTCTTTTTGAACCTTGCTTGATCTTTTTAAAGTAGCAGTTTGACATTATGATGTCATTTCCATAATCTTTATATTGTCTCAAATGATGAAAAGCTATTGGATATTTATAGAATCTAGCTATCGTTAACGTCTATTGGATTACATAGATAGTAAATGATTGAGATGAGTTATTTTCTTAATGGATCTCTCTATGGCCTTCTTTTTTTCGAGTCTAAACCCATGTAAGACCTCAGAGCATGGGCCTTCTTAAGAAAGATTGAAAGAGGATAGGATGATTTCTCTTTTCCTAAACTCGTCATGTCAATTCTTTTTAAGTTATCTCAAGTTTGAGGATTGCATTCTTTGGCACTATTAGAAACTTGATCAGTTAAGACCATATTTTTCATATAAAAGATTCAGTGAATATATGTATTGATGAAAAATAAAAAATGGAGAATGCTATTTAAGTCTTGTGAAAAAAGAACAAAAAAGTACACACATATATATGGGTATCACAAGCATGTTTGGTAATAGGTAGGTAGAAATAACTCTAATAGTCATAACACCTAACAATTGTCTAGAACTACTAATTGCTACAACTAGAAAAATAAATTAATTAATGTATACTTACACTCTAGCTCAAGCTAAGGAATAAATATCCATCATTCCTAACTTACTAAGATTCAAAGCAAATAGTTCTTTTAATAATGACTTTGTGAGAATATTTGCCTCCCGATCTCTAGTTGGAACATGAATTAGCTATATTTCTCCTTCTTCAATTTCATATTTAATAAAGTTTCGATCAATTTTCACATGCTTCATTTGATTATGTTGAATGGTATTCTTAACAATGTTGAGAGCTGACTTGTTATCACTATAAACATATATGGATGGTGATGGGGTGATAAGCAAATCCTTTAAGAGTTTTTGTAACCAAAGGACTTGCTTCCTAACGTTGATTCACAGTCAATAGCATTACCCCCCGAATTAGCATCAACATATCCCTCAACACATCGATTTTCTATTTTAACAAACAAAATCCCTTTCCATGAAGTTCTTTTTAAATATTTAAGAATATGATTGATGGCTTCAAGATGATGTCTTGTAGGTTAATGCATTACTTGATCACAACACTTATAGCATAAGCTAAGTTAGGACGTGAGAGAGAGAGAGAGAGAGATAAAGTAGTTGCTTAACTAACCTTTGGTATTGACCGTGATGGACAGGAGAATGATTTTTTGGTGCTATATGCTTCCAATTTGGTTGTAGAGGGGTGTTTACTGGTTTACATGATAATTTACCAATCTTAATAAGAAGATTTAGAACATATTTTTGTTGAGACATGAATATTCCTTTGTTATGTTGAACAACCTCCATACTTAACAAATACTTTAATTCTCCAAGTTCCTTTACTTCAAACATAGTTTTAGTATTCTTCTTAAGTGCTTTAATCTCTACCAAGTCATCCTTTGTAATTATAATATCATCTACATACACTATTAAAACTTTATGATCAGCTTTGAAATAATTTTGTAAAGATTAGTGAAAACAATATGATCAGCTTGTCTTTGTGAATACCTAAAGCGAGTTAGAACACTACTAAACTTCTTAAACCAAGCTCTTGAGGATTATTTCAAATCATATAATGATTTATTGAGTTTGCACAACCCCATTCCCCCATTTTCTACTAATCCTGGAGGCATCTTCATGTATATCTCTTCTTTTAACTCACTATTTAAGAAAACATTTTTTACATCTAATTGACAAAGCAGCCAATCCAAATTTGTTGTCTAGGACATAATGACATGAATTAAGCTAAATTTTGTAACAGAAGCAAAGGTCTTTTCATAATCAATACCATAAGTTTAGGTGTACCCTTGAGCTACAAGCTTAACTTTATATCTTTCAATACTCCCATCACCCTTATACTTTACATTGAACACCCATTTGCTCCCCATGGCTTTTTTTTTTCCCACTGGGTAAAGTGATAAGATCCCATTTCTTATTCTCATATAATGCCTTCATTTCGTTCATCATAGTTTCTCTCCATTTTAGACTTTTAAGTGCTTCATGAAATATTTTTGGGCATGTCAATATTATCTACACATGCAACAAAAGCTTTGAACCTAGTTGATAATTTCCAAGTTAGATGTTTAGCTTTGCTTAGAAAATTTTGGTCTTTGGGTATATACTCAAAGTTCAGAAGTATTTGCCTTGTGATAACCTAGCAAGTTTGGAATGACACTTGTTGAATGTTGAGAGTAAGATGACTGTTGACTCAATGAGATTAGAAGGATACTTGTTGATTGTTGAAAGTAGGATGACTCATGAAGCGAATCTACAACGTCAATTTGTTTAGATGGAGACTCAAGTGATGGCTTAGAATTAGTGCAAATAGGAAAGGTTAAGTATTCATGTGACAAAAGATTTGAGACATATAAAAATTGTTCAGGTAAGTTTTCAGATTTCTCTCCACTTACATCCTCCCCCTAGAGAGATGCACCATAATAGAGTTGATTTTCAAAAGAAGTAACATTTGATGAGAGAGAAAACTTTCTTGTGGAAGGGTGATAACATTTATACCCTTTTTTAAGTTGGAAAGTACCCTACAAACACACATTTAAGAGCCTTAGACTCCAATTTTGAACTATCTGAAGAGGGTTGATGAACAAAGGTGGTATAACAAAAAATCCTTATAGGAAGGGAGTTAAATAACCTTAAGTTGGGAAAGCACTCTGATAAAATACTTAGAGGGGCTTGAAATTTGAAAAGCTTTGATGGAAGACGATATATTAGGTATGCTGTAGTTAATATAACATCCCCCAAAAAGTGTTTGGAGTTAAGCTTGCATACATGAGACAATGTGCAACTTCAAGTAAGTGGTAATTTTTTCTTTCTGTAATGCCATTTTATTGTGGTGTGTATGCACAAAAAGTTTGATAGAAAATTCCATCTTTGTTCTTTGTTAAGATATATATATATATATATTTCTGATGAGAAATATTCTCTCCCATTGTTAGATCCTAACATTTGTTATTTTGCTAGAAAGACATCTAAGATAAGCTTATGAAATGGCTTAAAGATATTACAAGTTTCAGATTTTTCTTTCATTAAGAAAACCCAATAAACTCATGTATGATCATCAATAAATGCGACAAACCATTGATGTCCAAACAAATTGGGAAATCGAGCTGGACCCATGTATCACTATGAAGAAGATGGAAAGGTGTAGATGGCTTATTTGTTTGACTAGGATAATGGGTTTGAGAATTTTTTGCAAGAATACAGTTCTCACAATTAATTTTATACTCCCTTTTATTTAGAAAAAGATGAGGATAAAACTTATGCATATAAGAAAAATTGGGGTACCCAAGGTGTTTATAGCCAAAGCATGGCATTGGACTCAAACTCAATTGAGTTACAAATGGAATTGATAAGGTTGGACTTAAACCTCTTTCTAGGCAAGGAAATTTCTCTTAATAAATATTAGAGACCGTTTTTTTCCTTAGCAATGCAAATCATCTTCCCTAAATTAAGATCTTGAATTTCACAATGAGTTGAGGAAAAGTTTACCTTGCAATCTATGTCTTCGATTAGTAGATTAACGGAAATGAGATTCTATTTCAAACTAGGCACAAATAACATCGAATTAATATCAAATTAAAAACATAAACTAAACCATTCCCTTTTAGCACATGCGCTATTTTCATTAACCATCGAAATTTGCATATCACATGCTTCAAATGTTCTAAAGTATCTTAATTGTTCATCATGTGATTTGTCACCCCTGCATCAATAATCCATCCAATATCTTTCACACCAATAAGTGAAGTGGATTCAATATGTTTATGAGCAATAGTGGTAGTAAGAGGAATATAAAATAAGCATCTAGTTTTAGAAGCTACCTTAATTTGATTGAGAAGCTCCTTTAGCATCTTTAATTACTCATCTTGATAGGATAATACCAAAAATTTTACTATATTGAACCTCATCAATTATTGATGATGTCATTCCCTTTTGTTTCTCATTTTTCACTCTTCTTTTTTCTTCTTATTTTGGGGGGATTTTATCATACATGATATGTTGTAGATTGGCTAATCTCTAATAACATGATGAAAAATGTAAAATAGGGAATATTATTGAAGTCATGTAAAAAAAAAAGGAGAAAAGAGCATATATATATATATATATATACTACAAACGTGGTTAGTGATCGTAAGTAGAAATAACTCAATAATCATAACCCCTAACAACCATTTAGAACTATTGACTACTATAACTAGAAAATAAATTAATTAATGCATACTAACATGTATAATTTGGAGTTGTTAGTAATATTACCTCAGATCATGCACATATAAATTTAAATGTCTTAGTGTTTCATGCCCTAAAATGGTAAAGTCATAAGAGTCTCATTGTGCAAACCATTCTAGGATAGGAGTTGACATTACAGTAGCTACCTTAAACCAAATTTACATAAGGCGTCTACAATTAACCTATTTTAAAGTAAATAGTTTATGAATTAAACATGTTAATTATCGATAAAAATATGAAGTCAAAACTACATCATTAAGGTCAATTAAATATAAACCCAAAATTAGCCCAAATTTAGTTATTTCTTAAGAGCAGTATATCTTGAGGATTAAATTTATCAAATTGGTATTTTTTCCTAAATTTAGATACTAAAATATCCTAAAATACCAAATTTCATAAATTTTCAAACATATTTGATATTTTTATTAAATTAAACAAATTCAGAAGGGAAATCGAAACTCATCGGTTGAAGGGCTTCTAGCCACCATTAATGGTTCACCCTTGTTGGAAACTTTAAGTGTGGGGTCCATTGTTTGATGGTGGCCGTTCATTTTTAAGTAGACATTGGGTATAGATTCTCCTTTAAAGCTCTAATCGCATACTATTTTGTCTAATTTTTCTAAAATTGGTTTTTCATCTCTTCTCTTCTCTTCTCTCCCTATTTTTCTTTTTTTTTTTTTTGATGTTGACTAACCAAAATGAGTTTCGATGGAGGTTTGCTGAATTTATAGAGATGGTTAGGGTTTTTCTTCAATTTTCCAATTACCTCATGTCATTTATCTCTTCTTTTTTTGTTTTTTATTTGGCCTATTTTTATTGGTTGTTATTTTTTTCTTAAAACATAGCATGCCGTGCTCCTATTCTAAACTTTCCTTCACTTTTCCATATTTTTCTTGATTTTTTCTTAATTTTTTATAAATGTGTGCAAATAGGCTTTGGTTTACGGGTTGGCTCATTTAACTCACTTTTAAAACGGGTTTGGGCTAAGGTTTTTTTACCTGTTTAAAAGTGGGCCAAATGAGTGCAATCCATCTAACCCGTGGACCAAAGTGGGTTGATTTGGATCAGCCTATTTAACCCATTAATGTCTCTAGCTTGCAAGCTAACTCGTTTAACTCGTTTTTAAACTGGTTAGGGTGGAGATTTTTTGGCTCGATTAAAAAACAGGCCAAATGAGCTTAGCCCGTTTAACCCTCAAGCCAAAGTGAGGTCCATTTAACCTACTTGCACAGCTCTAATTTTTTATGAATTTTCTTTAATTAATTAGTATTATTTTAATATATTTCGGGTATTTTAAATAATTTCACGTATTTTTACTTACATGTAAATACATATATGGTAAAAAAAAAAAAACTCCTAAATATTATTTGTGTTATTTTATGATTTTTAGTATGCATATGATTTATCTTTATTGATTCATTAATTATAAGAATTCATTTTACGTGTTTTCAATAAATAATGTGTAATATATATATAATTTAATATTATAATATTTGTAGATGTAGAGGTTCGATTGGAGTATTCTTGTGCATATTGCGTGATGACGTGCTATACATATTTTCAAAAAAGTGAAGTAAGACTGTCACTTGAAACAATGATTAGATGAGAATGAAGTAAGGAGGAGGAATAGACAATCTTAGTGTCTCAAATGCACAAGTGATAGATAAGGCAGCCTTAAAAGATCTCAAGTATTCACCTTGTAGCTCGAGCAAGTGAAATTAATTATTTTCCTGAATTGCTCGTTTGATCTTAGAGATTTGAGTCCTTACAAAGCAATGTTATTTCTCTATTCTCTTTAAGAGTCCCAAATGAGGAGGAAAAGTTAGGTATTTATAGGCTTTTAGGCAAGATAGTATCCGTTTGATCATCTAAGTAATTAATGGATGAGATGAAACTTGTTAAATCCATAGTTATCCTGAATGAGCTAACTAATGGCCCAAGGTTAATAGCCTTCCTTATAAGTTTATGAGTCTACTTGAGAAAGGTTGGACGTAGATAGATCGGTCTAACGATCCCTATTCCAAACTAACCAATCTAATTCTCCCTAAATAATCTCACATATAGTGTAGACGTCCCAATTTTAACCTTTTCTTTTTTTTTTTCAAAATTTTTAGAGTAGGTTAAAAGTTCTTAAATTAGAAAAAAATATAAAAAATAGGAAATTAAAACAAAAAAAATAAGAAATTTAGAAAAAAAAAAAGAAATCAAGAAAAATAAAAAAAAATATATTTAGGAAAAACCAAAAAATAAGAAAAATACAAAAATGAAAAATATATACATAGAAAATTAGGAAATGCACAAAAAAAAAAAAAAGAAGAAGTACAAAATAAAGTAAAATTTTTAAATCTAGCCATAGTTTTTTGGGCCTAAAATAATAATTTAAGCCTGGACTTAGATTTAAACCTAACTTAGGTCAGTTTAGTCTATATAAGCATGGATTGCATATATTGACAAGGTATAGGCTAACGACCTAATGGAAAAATCACATGCACACACACAAAACAGACTCGTGTTTGATCCTTAGGACAGGTATTCAATGCCTTTCTATTTTTCTTCCCTCAATTGGATGCGTGTTGGCTTACAATACATTTTTTTTTCCATTTCTTTCTCCTTATTTCCTTCATTTTCTCACGCCATACCCACCCAACTAGCCTACTTTAACACCATTTTTTTGTCATTTTATCTTTGTGATTTCACCAATTCAATGGCGAAATTATGAAGATTTCTGGGAATAGTCTGCATTCAATCCAAGAACACATCTCAATTTGGATGTTTAGAGGATCAAATCAGCTTTGGAAAGTCCAAGACGACTTTAACCCGAAATTCTAGCAATCTGCAAACTTGAGTAAATATAGATAAAATTGAAGCTTCCAATCATTATAATCCCATCCTTCCAACACCTCATATTACTAGAATTACGCCACTTTCTCTTTGAATGAAGATTACCCAAGCTTTATGGTAAATGCTGCATTCTACCATTAAAGTACTTACTAAGCTCGGCATCCACCATTAAAGAGCTTACCAAAATCGATTCAAGCCTAGCAAGTATAAGTAGTGGCCTCCAATGATAGATAATGACAAAGATTACTGGAAACCAAAACACGATCCCTCCCTTTCGATCTCTCTCTCCGCCATTTTCTCTCTCTTCCCCTCCTATCTCTCTCTTTAAATCTCTTTTTCTACACCTTCATTCGAAATCACCACCATGATCAAACTTTACAGTGGTTCAAACCCCATCTATAGCTCCTTTTTGGCACTAGCAACCACCGAACCCATTACCCCAACAGCCACTACAACTACCCAAACATTGACCACCTCCTAAATGGCCTTTGCTGGCTATAGCATAACTCTTACCCCCCAAAACTCGATAGAATAGCCATAAATCACCCCTTCCCTGATTGTTTTGCCACCAAGATCACATGGAATCAAGCTCTACTGACTACTGCAGCTAAGACACACTGACCCGACCTGAATCCAGCGCCAGACCCAAGTTGACCCAACCAACCCGCTCCAAGACTTAACCTACGTACCTCTTCTTGGTTTGGCCTTCATTTGTTATGTGATTCAATTGTTTTATTGTTCGATTTGATTATTTATTTACTTATTTATTTTATATATATTTTCATTGTGAATGTAAATGTAAACAAAAAAAAAAGGGAGGAAAAGAAGAAAAAGAAAAAAAAAAAGTAGAATAACTTAGTTATTTATTTATTTATTTATTTACCCATTTTGGTTAAGGCTTAAAAAAGAACAAATGAAAGGAAAAACAATAATGACTAAAAAAATAAAATAAAAATGAAAATAGAAGATAATTTAAATAGATCGAATAATAAAATGGATTTTACCACTTAGAAAATTAAATTTTTCAAATAAAAAAAATATAAATCATCCTTTTCCAAAATTAGGACCCTTGCCTTTTTAGAATTTTCAAAAAGCCTTAATTAGACCTTTTTTTTTAGAAAATTTCCTTAAGTAAACTCAAATCAATTTTAAAAAACGTAAACTTAGCCACTTTTTTAGATTAAAAGCAATCAACCTACTAAAGTTTTATAAAAAGAACTATGTACAATTGATCCCGAATAGCGAGTATGTTGTTTCTTTACGAGGCGATGGTAAAAAATGTAAAAAAAAAAAACCTTTTTTATTATTTTATTTTTAGTTTAAATCACTTAATTCAATTCGTTAACTAATAAATCGATTTTTGCTTGATAGAGTAGTTTTTTTTAAAGGAGATTTTAAGATTAAGATTAAATTTGGAAAGTTAATGGTACCCATAAGGGTTTAAAAATCCTAACCCCTGGACCTATTTCTTTGGTTTCTAAAACCGTTTTATAAAATTGGTTTTATTACTAAACCGGTAGTTAAGTTATAACTAATCTTCCTAATTAGTTATAACTTAATTTAACTCTTTTTCCTGACTTTAATCGAGTGGCAACTTTAAAGCGTCTTCAAGATATAAAAAACCGGTTTTCTTTAAACCCTAATTGAGGGTTAGTATTAAACGAGTAAAGTTTAATATTAATTGATTTAAGGAAGACTAATTTATATAAACCGGGAGGAAAAAACTAAGCTTGACAGCTTGACATCTAGAGAGTTAGCTATTCAACCTTCCAAAATTAAAATTAATCTCTAAAAAATTACCTTAGTGAAATTTATTTATTTATTCGTTCCTTGTTATTTGTATCATAATTGTACTAACATTTCTGTAAATTTAGTTTTGATTATTTAACTATTTATTGGGGGGGTGGGTTGGAATTTATTTTATGTACCATGAATACATGATAAACATGGTTGAACCCAAGCCATCTTAGGATTTTAAGACGGGAAGCCATTGTGTAAATTTTGGGTGTAGTGAGGTAACCACCGCTCGGGGTCGATTAGCCTACCCCACTTAAACTTCAATGTGACCAAATTGATTCTAACTTAGGGTTACTAGTTCCTGAGAGACACATTTGCCTAGGTTAGTGAGCTTAGAAGGGCACGACCCAGTTCCTTAAATTGATTCCAGCTTAAGGTTGCTAGTTCTAGAAAGACGCTTCCGCTTAGATTAGTGAGCCCAAAAGGGCATGACTAGGCTCCCCAAATCGATTTCAGCTTAGGGTTGCTAGTCTTTGAGAGACGCACTTACTTAGGTTAGTGAGTCCGAAAAGGTACAACCAGGTTCCCCAAATCGATTCTAACTTAGGGTTGTTAGACCCTAAGAGATGTACTCGCCTAGGTTAGTGAGCCTAGAAGGGTACAACTAGGTTCCCAAAATTGATTCTAGCTTAAGGTTGCTAGTTTTCGAGAGACGCTCCTGCCTAGGTTAGTAAGCCTAGAAGGGTACAACCAGGTTCCCCAAATCGATTCCAGCTTAGGGTTGCTAGTCCCTAAGAGATGCACTCACCTAGGTTAGTAAGCCTAGAAAGGCACGACCAAGTTCCCTAAATTGATTCTAGCTTAGATATGCTAGTCTTCGAGAGATGCTCTTACTTAGGTTAGTGAGCCCCAAAGGGTAAGACCAGGTTCCCCAAATCGATTTTAGCTTAAGGTTGTTAGTTCTCAAAAGACGTACTCGCTTAGGTTAGTGAGCCTAAAAGGGAATGATTAAGTTCTCCAAATCGATTCTAGCTTAAGGTTGCTAGTCCTTAAGAGATTTACCCGCTTAGGTTAGTGAGCCTAGAAAGGCGTAACTAGGTTTCCCAAATCAATTCCAATTCAAGGTTGTTAGTCCCCGAGATATGCTCTTACCTAAGTTAATGAGCCTAGAAGGGCACGACTAGGTTCCCTAAATCAATTCTAGCTTAGGGTTACTAATCCCCAAAAGACACACTTGCCTAGGTTAGTGAGCCTAGAAGGATACAATGAAGTTTACTAAATCGATTCCAGTTTAAGGTTGTTAGAGACGCTCCTACTTAGGTTAGTAAGCTCAAAAAGGCATGATCGGGTTCCTTAAATCAGTTCTAACTTAGGGTTGCTAGTCCCTAAGAGATGCATTTGCCTAGGTTAGTGAGCCTAGAAGGGCATGACTAAGTTCTCTGGATTGATCCCAGCTTAGAGTTGTTAGTCCCCGAGAGATGCTCTCACCTAGGTTAGTAAGCCTAAAAGGGAACAACTAGGCTTCATTTCTTCTTTTTAGCCCTTAGAGCACCTCTTCTCTCATTAACCTTTTCACCAAAATCCTTAGTGGATTGAACCTAGGATAACTAGCTAATTGTAGCTCTTCTTAGGACAAAATCTACCGTTAGGGCAAAAATAGTGTCTCTTTTATTTTTGTGGTAAAGTTTTACTCAAATTTTACCATAAAGAAGAGTAGCTGTAGATACTCCATTTTTGTCCCTCTTTTTTTTCTTCAAAATTTTTAGAATAGGTCAAATAGTCCTAAATTAGAAAAAATACAAAAGATAGAAAATTAAAACCTAAAAAAATAAGAAATTAGGAAAAATAAAAAATATATACTTAGGAAAAACCAAAAAATAAAAAAAATATAGAAAATCAAGAAAAACATAAAAAATAAATAAATCAAAATAATAAGAAGTACAAAATAGAGTGGAATTTTTTTAATCTAGCCTTAGTTTTTAGGGCCTAAAATAATAATTTGGGCCTAGGTTTAGATTTAAACCTAACTTAAGCTAACTTAGCCCATTTTATATATGGATAAGGCATAGGCCAATGGCTTGATGAAAAAACCACATACATACATATAGAGCAGAACCATGTTCGATCTTTAGAACAATCGTTTAATGCCTTTCTATTTTTTTTTCTCTCAATTGGATATGTGTTGGCCTGCTATTAGTTGACACATTTATTTTCTGTCTCTTTCTCCCTGTTTCCTTCAATTTCTCACTCCATATCTTGCCAGCTAGCCTACTTCAATGCCATTTTTTTTTTATCAATTTATCTTCGTGATTTCACCAATTCAATGGTGAAATCACAAAGATTTCTTGGGATAGTCTACATTCAATCTAAGAACATGTCCTAATTCAAATGTTTAGAGGACTAAATCAGCTTTGGAATGTCCACCCAAAATTCCAGTAATCTACAAACCTGAGAAAATATAGATAAAATCGAATCTTCCAATCACTATTATCCCATCCTTCTAGCAGCTCATATTACTAGAATCGTGCCACTTTCTCTTTGAATGAGGATTACTCGAGCTTCATGGTCAATGTCGCATTCTACCATTATAGTACTTACCAAGCTTAGCATCTACCATTAAAGAGCTTGCCAAAATTGATTTGAGCTTAATAATTATAAGTAGCGGCCTCTAATGACACACAAGGACGAAGATTACTGGTAACCAGAACACGATCTCTCCCTCTCGATCTCTCTCTCCACCATTTTCTCTCTCTTCCCCTCTCTCTCTCTTTGAATCTCCTTTTCTACACATCCCCATTCGAAATCACCGCTACAATGAAAACTCGCGGTTGTTCATACCTCGTCCACAACTCCTTTTTGGCGCCAATAGCCACTACACCCATTACCCCAACAACCATTGCAGTTGCCTAAACTTTGACCACCTCCTAAACGGCCTTTGTTGGCCATGACATAACTCTTACCCCCTAAAACGCGATAGAATAGCCATATATCACCCCTTCCTCAATTGTTTTGCCACCAAGATCACTTGGAATCAAGCTTTACCGACTGCTGCAGCTAAGACCTATCGACTTGACCCGAATATAGTGCCAGACACAAGTTGAACTGACCGACCCGCTCCATGACTTAACCTACGCGCCTCTTCCTAGTCTGGCCTTTGTTTGTTATGTGATTCAATTGTTTTATTGTTTGGTTTGATTTTTTTTTTATCTATTTATATATATATATTTTCATTGTGATTGTAAATGTAAACAAAAATAAAAAAATAAAAAAGGGGGAGGAAAAGAAGAAAAATAAAAAGAAAAAGAAACAAAAAAAAGTAGAATAACTTAGTTTTTATTTATTTACCCATTTTCAGTTAAGGCTTGAATAAGATCAAATAAAAGGAAAAATAATAATGAATAATAAAAAATAAAATAAAAATGAAAATAGAAGATAATTTAAACATATCAAATAATAAAATGGAATTTTTCTACTTAGAAAATTAAAATTTCCAAATAAATAAATATAAATCATCCTTTTCTAAAATTAAGACCCTAGCTTTTTTAGAATTTCCAAAAAGCCTTAATTAGACCTTTTTTTTAAGAAAATTTCCTCAAGTAAACTCAAATCAGTTTTAAAAATGTAAACTTGGCCACTTTTTTAGATTAAAAGCAATCAACCCACTAAAATTTTACAAAAAGAATTATGTATGTTTGATCCCGAATAGCAGGTACGTAGGTATCTATGAGGTGACAGATAAAAATGTAAAAAAAAAAAAACCTTTTTGATTATTTTATTTTTAGTTTAAATCACTTAATTCGATTCGTTAACCAGTAAATCAATTTTTACTTGATAGAGTAGTTTTTTTTTAAAGGTGATTTTAAGATTAAGATTAAATTTGGAAAGTTAATGGTATCCATAAGGATTTAAATTTCTCTTGTTTGTTCATCTAAATTTCTCGTTGCCTATGCTTGTCTCTTGTACATGAAAGTAATGAATTTCTATACTATATCCTTGTTTAGAAGGTGTTGTCTTGAACAAGCTTGTTAATATCAATATCTTCTTCGCATGAAAATGACTTCAACATAAAACTTCCATATCTTTGATAACGAGTTAACATGAAATATTTCATTCCTTTTGTCCTTCATGTTGATTAGAACATATATATATTTTTAGTCCTCCTCAGCTTCTCATAAGGTTATGTATGCCCTAAATTTTTTTTTTTTCACTCGTATTCTCCAATTCTCATAAATTTTCCTTTTTCTTTTTATCTAGAAGACACCAGCCTTTGTTATTAAAATAGCAACTCTTCGAATTGCATAAGGTCCCCCTATCACTTAGTAACTAATTTAGCTCATATTGGCAATAATGGTGCAACTTTTGTGATTTCCTGAGTTTGAATTTTTCCATTAGGGAATAAAGTGATTTTTTCACTTTACCAGTGAAAGAGATGAAGAAAGATCCAAGTTGAAGTATAGAACAATGAAGCCAAAAGACTTATTGGCACATTAAGATAAATGCCTACCACCAGTCCTGTGCCCTTAGATAAGTGGCCGAATGAAACTGTTTCTAAAGACATGTTTTGGGACAAAGCAAAGGGCCAAGAAGCCCGTACAACATCTTGCACTGATGGTAGTTTTCAATTTATCAAGTGCGAGCCTTATGCTGATTCAAGAGATACCATCAGGGAAGATTCATTGTTGTGCTTTAGAAACAAGAAGAGAGAGCTATCTCTCTTTAATACCTTCGCATTCCTAAAGGAACCTCCCTCAGGATGAGATGACTGGGTTATATATACTGCAAAGAAGTAAGAGTATGTAACTCTTTTGAAGAAAGCGAAAGTCCTTTGTATTATTGACACTTATACTCGATTGCGGTTCCTGCAAGCGAGTGGAATAGAAGTATGGTAGGCATGGTTTTCCGATGGAGTATTTAGAGTTTCTAGAGATAACATAAAAAAAAAAAGATTCAATATTCAACACTATATGAGCATGGGAGGCTTTCTCCCATTATCTTGTTTTTCGCTTCAATTATTCTTCTTTTTTCCCCATTTATTTCCTTTCGAACACTATGTACATCTTGTCTTGCTAACTCGCTCTCTCATTCTTTTAGGAATAGCCTTACAATCAGTTTTGCCCCCAGTCAATCTCAACATCTACTTTAATAGTCAAAGTAGGTTGAGGAATTCCCTAATAGGGAATCGGCTTCCGGTGAGCAAGCTTCAAGTGTGATAAGTCTCATTAGGCTTCAAGTGCAACAGGCCTTAAGCGAGTAGGCCTCAAGTATAATAGACTTTACATGGAAGAGTCTTAAGTGAGAAAGCCTCAAGCGAAGCAGGCCTCAAGGGTAGTGAATATCTCGTACAGTAAGCTTTAAATGTAGAAGACCCCATTAAGCCTCAAACGGGGCAAGGCTCACGCACAACGATCCTCTTCTGCAATAAGACTTGAAGGGACTTTATTTTCAACATCAAAGAAGGCTCAGTAGGTTTCAAGTGGTGTAGGATTTGAGTGAGCAAGCTTGGAGTGCAATGAGTATCGAAAGTAGCATGACTTATGTATAATGAGCCTCATAAGTGACAAGTCCCAACAAACCTTGCACATCGAGAACCTCGTTTGTGAAGAGCTTGTAGTAAACACTTATTTCACCATTGAAGAATACTTGTTTCATTCTAAGAATGAGAAGGGATGGTTATGTCTTTAACACACTCAATTTTCTTTCCTTAGGAAATTGCTTCTATTAAGACGAGGTAGAAACTCAAGTGATTGTTCCTTCATTAGAGGAAACTTTATGCTTTGATGAACTTGTTACGTCATCTCGTTTTATAATGCCACTTAGTTGTAGAAATCATTTGAGCATGTACGAATCATTGTGCACTTAGGAGGTGATGCCTTCACTTAACAGCAACAACAACATAAGCCATTACAATTAGAGTTCTCGTAAGTCATTAAGCTCGTAGCCTTTGAGGCTATTTAGACTTTATGATCTAACGAGCCACTTGGAGGTTTGTCATGAACATAAGGCTACTTAGATTATTATGATCTAACGAGCTTCTAGAGTCATCTCGCTCATCAGAGCAAGAGCCCTCACTTGCAGTGATAATATTTAAGCGATCTTTGTTGAGAAGGTAGTAGCAATAATGACATTCATTATCTGATTATTCTCTTTCATTAGTCGAGGGGGTATTTCCCACTATTTAGCTAATTAGAATTGTTTTACTTAACAATGACAACTTGTAGTGTGCTTAGGAGTTTATGCTCTTATCAGTCAGCAATGATGTTTAGTTAAGTGTTGCTTAATCACAGAAGTCACTTTTTAGTAAACTTAATTGAAGACATCCCGCACTTTAAAGCAGCAGTGATGTAAGATGTGGATGTCAAGGCATTGCTTAGTCTTGAGGCATGAAAGCTAATATACTAGGGCATTACCTGGGCATTAAGGGTAGAAGCTGAAATGCCAAGCATTACTTAGGCTTGAGACATTGCAAGTCGAGATGCTAAGTTGTTGTCTAGGCTTAAGGCATGGAAGTCAATATGCAAAGGCATTGCTTAAGCTTGAGGCACGGAAGCCGAGATGCTGGGGCATTGCTTGGGCTTGGGACATGGAAGTTGAGATGTTAGGGCTTTGCTTAGGCTTAAAACTTAAGAGTTGAGTTAGGCATTAATGATATGGGAGATTTGTCTTTGGTACTCTTGTAGATAACTTAGTTTGTATTTCCTTCATATAAATGTCTAAGTCTTCCATTGTTATAAAGGAAGTCCTTGGAACAAAGGCCGTAAATATAGGTAGTAGAGTAGAAGTAGCATTGGGATGGGAAGTAAATACACCCAAGGTTGGGATCGTGGGATTGGATGGAGGAGTAAGCACGTGTGAGGATGAAAAGCCACCTAATTAGACTCTTACATTCCCTGTTGCATGGATCGGTTGTTATGCAGGTTGTGGTAGGGGAGTTTCATCAACCCTTCCTCAATGAAAACCTTCCTTAACAGCTAGAAGATTAGCTAGTTGAGCAGAGATAGTGTGCCTAGCTATGTCACAACTATAGGATTTAGTAAAGCCACACCTTATTACACAACAGTAGTGGTAGCTATAAGTCCCACAACCAGTCACTCAAGGTTTCGATCGGTTGAAAAATCCGATCAAACCTAAATTATAAGGTAAAGCTAGAAATATTAGTAAAAATGATCCCATAAGTTTGAATTTAAGAAAATAAGCAATAAAATAAAAGACTATAAAAATTTCAAATTTTAAATATATAACTTGTTATTTATTGAAAATGCGTAAAATGCATTCCGATAATTAACTAATCGCTAGAAATAAATTATTGCATACTAAAAATAATAGAATGACTTAAATAATATTTAAGAATATTTATTTGTACTATATATGAATTTACATGTAAGTATAAATACGAGTAATTACTTAACATACGCGAAATGTGCTAAAATAATACTAAATACTTAAAGAAAATTCATAATTAATTAAGGAAAAATCAGGAAAAATAAGGAAGGATCCAAAATTGGGTCGTGGTAGCTGGAGAAAATAAGAAAAAATTCAGCCAATTAAATTAAGACAACACAATAGCAAAAAATTAAGGGATAAGGCAATTGTCTTGTCTAATTTAATGCACAATAAATTCCCTAAAACTCTATAAATAACAAGAAAAATCAAAAAGCTCATTTGGGTAGTTTGGAAAGTGAGAAAAATAGAGAGAGGCGAAAATTGAGAGAAAAATTTGGGTTAGAAAAAAAATTAGGAAAAACTGTGCAATTAGAGCCTTTAAAGGGAACCCACACCAGACGAGCAGCTAGGAGCGGACGGCCACCACCACCATACGGTGGTGGCAGTACCCAGGCTGGTCGACAAGGCCACGGCGGTCGAAGCCACCCAGATCGGTGAGTCCGATTTCCAGCCCAATTTTATGTAATTTTGTTAAAAATAGTAAATATTATTATAAAATTATGAATTTTGTTATTCTGAATATTTTTGTATGTAGTTTTTAGGAAAAATATTATTTTGATGAAAATATGTCTCATAATATATGGTCCTTAAGAAATTGTGCAAAATCGAGCATATTTCGGTTTAGAAATCAATGACTTTAGGAGTGTAGTTTTGAACCCAAAATTTTTGTGTAGACTACTTAGATGATATAGAACAGTGCTATGAAGCCTGTTTTCAAAAATTAATTTTCAAAAATTTTAGATAATTTTTAAGCCCTAAAATGAGGTATAAAATGGGTAATTTAGGGTTAATTAAGTAATTAAATGATTAATTACTGATTTAGTAAATAATTATATGTTTTAGGATGTTGAAATCTAATAGAGTATGATACTTGTAGCATTTAGGGTATTAGATGTAATTATTAGGTTAATTATGTAGTAAGTGAGTAATAGGGAAAAATAGTAAATTGTAAGTTAATTTTGTAAATTAGGATAATTAGATGTAAAATCTAATTTAGGATGAATTTAGACATTTTGAAATAATAATTGATGTTTAGAGATGGTAATTAGAGTGATAGAAATATTAGAAGTGTATTATATACATAATAGATAATAATACATAATATGTAATTATTAGAAATATAATAAATAGAAAATATTATGATGAAAATTGATATTATATAAATAATATGGATATATAATAAAACCGATAGAAGACTTGAATTTATTGAATTAGATGAAAAATGTAAAAATTTCTCACATCAGGAGTAAATTCGGTACACTAATAAGGATTTAAGTGTACTAGATCGAATAAAATATTAATTAGAGGTAATGATGGTATTTAGGAGATTGAGAAGTAATGTGATTAATTTCACATTATGAGTTGAAACGAATTTCTAGGGTTGGAGTATAAAACACTACTTAGAAATCGAACTAGAACCTAATTTAGAAATTGATGCGGAAACCGAACCTGAACCTAACCCCAAACCTAGAATAATTGTAAAAGACTTAAGACCTAGATAATTAGGTATATTAAACCTTAAATAAAACATAACAATAAGCGTTATAGGATAAAAATGAACCAATAATAGTTATATGAAAAAAAAAAAACTAAAACCACGTTTGTGTTATAGGGATGATCGGCGATGGCCTGAGCAAGTCGGACCTCGAGTGAGTGAGCGAGGAGTCGAGGTAAGTTGGGATTAATACGATGCTGTATTTTGGAGGTTTAAGATTATGCTTGTTTGTGCTTGCTAGATAGTTGAATGTGTGCATGTGCTTGATTATGAGTAATGTTATGATTTTGTTTATTGTTTTGGCATGTATTGTATGATTTGTATGAAATGATTGATCACCTTAAACTGGACTTAATCAAATATACGACCAGTAATCATAATTGGACATGCATGGCAACCTGTTAGGGGAAATTAGGACTCTCCGGCCAAATATCGACCCCTTCGAAAGGGATAGCGCAGGATTGCAGAATGGTCCCTTCTTCATCCTTAGCCGAACTAAGTGACAGGAGAGGAGGTCGTGGCGAGGGTGAAGTCAGTGGTTCAAAGGTAGTCGCGGGAGGAGTGAGGTCTCCATTGCACAAGCCTAGGTTTAGTCGTGAGTTGTTGCATTAATGGCAACTCCTCAACCTGGATTAGTGTGGGCACAATTTCTCTAATCTCATGACGGGCCGAACAACGTCGTGCGATGACATTTGCTTACATATGCATTACATCTAATAAGTTGATTGAAAACCTTGCTGTGTTTATGGTATAGTTTTAAGTCTTCCATCCTAACTTATTGAGCTGTGGTTGCTCACATCTCTATAGACATCGTGCAGGTGCTGGCTAAGAAGCGGCAAACAACTATTCTGAAGTTAGTAACTGCTGGATCCTAGGGAGTGAGGAAAAACATTGAAGAATAAACACATATTTTTAAGGTCTAAGTTTTTATTTTAGAATTATTTTTCATTTCCGAATGATGTAATAACTAGGAAATATATTACAGAGAAATATTGTAAATTTTAATTGAAATAACTGAATTATAGCATATATATATAATTCCTCACTTTTAGGTAAATTTAGGTAGCGTTCTCAAGTGGTAAGAGCGAATTCTATTTGATAAACTCAACATTAATGTTAAGCTCTTGGGATGCGGTATTAGACATGTTGGTTGTTCTCTTCCTAGGAGGTGTCATGTCTTTGCAATTACTCTTCCTTAATGGAGTTGCTAAAATGTAGATGTAGAGGTTCGACTGGAGTAGTCCTATGCATGCTACGTAAGTGATGCACTACACGTGGCTTCAAAGAAGTGGAGGGAAACTGTCAGTTGAAGGGATTATTAGGTAAGAACGAAGCAGGGAGGAGGAACATGCAATTTCAATGTTCCAAATGCATAAGTGACAAATAACGCAGCCTTAGGGAACCTCAAGCCTTCACTTTATAACTTGAGTGAGTGAGATCAATTATTTGCTTGAATTGCTCGTTTGATCTTAGAGAGGTGAGTCCTTGTAGAGAAATGTTGTTTCATTGCTCTCTTTAAGAGTCCCAAATGAGGAGAAAAGGCTCTTGGGCAAGATATCATCCGTTTAATCATTTAGGTGATCAATGAATAGGATGAAACTTGCTCAATTTATAGTTATCTCTGATGAGCTAGTTAATAGGCTCAAGGTCGATAACCTTTCTTATAAGTGCATTAGCCCGCTTGAGAAAGGTTAGATGTAGACAAGTCGGTTCAATGATCCTTATTCAAAACCCATCAAAATTCTCCTTAAATCATCTCAAATATAGACTGGACTTCATGGGCCTTGCCACCTAACCAAATGAATTAAGTCCAAATAAATAATGGGCTTAGCATAATGAATTTTAGCCCTCTATAATATGTAATTATTTATTTTTCTAAATCCAAATTCATATGATCACTTTTTCTAATATTTTTAGTTTCATTATAAAATTTAGGTTTGATTAGACAACTTAATTGATCTCTCTAAATTTTACTAATCGATCTCCAAATACATGATTGTGGGGCTTATATAATTTCACAGTGAGAGAAAAATAATTTCATAGTACCAGTTATTACACATTTTATATGTATTTATATACAAAAATAAAATAAAAGGAAAAAATTTGAATTTTTTAAGAAAGAAAGCACCAAAATTTTACATATTATGTTGAGAACCCTGTGAACTTTGTAAATTATACCAACACTACACTTCTTCAAAAATACAACATATCCAACCAACATATCCTTTTGCTTATATGGATGTTAATGTGGTACAAATACTATAGTGCCATCACTACATTAACATTATTCATAATTATATTTAAATATTACATATATTAAACGGCTAAAATAATAAAATAAACGAGTAAATTTGGAAAAAAAAAAGAAAAGAAAATGCTAATATATTTTTCAAAAACTACCTACATTTTATATGTTATAATAATAAATAAATAAATAAATAAATAACCTAAATTAATAATAAATTAAAATGAACTTAGTGTGACAGTATTGGAAAAATAATTTCCTCTAACCAATTGTTACATTGTATATTACCTTCTTTATACTTCTAGTGGGAGCCAACGACCAAGAGTTTGTCTCCTTGTAGGTCAACTTTTATAGTTGTTATCCTTCTATAGACATTTGCTTAAATTTTAGAGTTACTTCTTTAGGAACATTATACCACTCATCCATGATGAGGCCCTAAATTGTTCAAGTATAGTAATATAAATCTATGACTTGGTATAAGTACATAAAATTTCTATTATTGACATTTTTTAAGAGTATAAATGCACTATTTTTAACATTTAAATTTTTTTACAATTTTGATAGTTTATAGGGATGTAATTATAATTACTCTTTATGTTTTTCCCTTGTTATGTAAGTGGTTTTGAAAACATTAGATAGCAGATGGACTTGGGAATGATAAGTGAGAGGAAGTAAATGGGGTGATGAAATGAAAATAGATTAATATTATAAATGCTACCTACCATTTCGTTAAAAAATGTACTTTATCATCTATATTTTAAAAATATCAATTTATTACCTAAGTTAAGTTTTATTGTCATTTTTGCTTTCCTAATTAGCTTTATTAAGTTAATTTGCTAACCTCAATACATGGATGAATCGAGAATTAAACATTTTAACAACTTCACAGCTAAGGTGACTGGCAGCCACTTATAAGGGGTTGTGCAACCTTCTACTAGGTGGCCGCTAACTACCCCAACTTTGGGTGGCTAAAACGACGATTCAAAACGAAATGGGTTGTAATGGACTTTCAAAAATGATCTTTTGGCTCATTAGCAACCATGGATTAATTTCTAGTTTATAGTTGTATTACATTAACATATATGGATGTAATAGAATTAGTTAATATAGTAAAAATGATTATGAATGTAGCAAATTAGTAGAAAATTATATATTTTAGTAATGTTTATATATAATTTGTAAGATCAACTCAAATGAAAACTATATTGTATGGTATGCCTACCGGTTTGATTCATTTATACCCTCTACTATCAATATTCCATAATATATATAGAATTCCTTATGGTTCAAAATCGTAGAAAAGGCAAAGGCCAGAAAGATGTGAACAATTCAAATATTACTTTTCCCAATGATGGAAGTAATTTCTTAATTTCCTCTACGACTTTTCATCTTCTAAAACCATTGAAGGAATAAGTTCTTTATATATTCGACTAGTTACTTCTAATAATCAGATAGTCTCACTATCTCGAACTAATAGTAACTTGAATTTTACAAATAAGCAACAACTTAAAAAAAAAAATATATATATTTATATATATTTATAGATAAATAAATATAAGAGAAAAATCTATACAATAAATAAAAACCATGATTTGATTTTATACTAGATGAAGTTTTGTATGTCATTTTGGTCTTATATTATTTCTGCATTGGTATTAATGTGGAAACTACTCATATTTATCTTTTCTTCTTTCATATATATATAAATCGTATTGATATAAATTTATTCTTATTTTGAGATTGTAAACATAACTTAATTGTACAAATAATATAGTTAATTTTTCTCCTTTAATATATATATATAAACCATATCGATGTATATGAGTTTATTCTTATTTAAGATTGTGTATAAATTTAATTGATCAAGCAATGAAACATATATATATATATATGTGTGTGTGTATTTGTGTGGTATACATACATATTCTTGTCCGGTATGTATAACAATAACTGATCATTGTAGGTATAATGTTATATGTCGAGAAATTATTAAAGTTGGTAGGAAAATAATTCTCAGATCTAACTACCAATTCCTTGTTTTATTAGTTTATGAATCCATTTAATCAGAAAAGAATGGACATAATTAATCTCAATGCGCTCATGTCGTGGTGTTTATAAATCATTTCCCAGGACAAGTTGTCAGCTCTTACGTTCGACTTCTAGGGAGCTAACTGCTAAGGGTTTGTCTCTATATGAATAAACAATCCTCGCGTGGATATTTCATTAATGTCTAGATCTTATGCCTTGTCTCCTAACATGATCCCAATCCCATGATGAGGCCGGAAATTTGTTCAGTATATATATGACTCATGATAACTAGAATTTTCTCAACAAGGTCTTCATCTCTACTGAGATCCTCTTTATTTCTGGTATTATTTCTCTTAACATTCTAAAGAGGAGTTCTAGGTAGGGGAAATAATTTGTGTTTGTGGGTTATATTACTATTTCTATCTTATTTCATGTTGAATTTATATCACCTGTAGTAAATATAAATAATTATTCATATTACCATCCTATGTTTGTTATATTATGTACCGTATTACGTTTTATCTATCTCTATAATTATATTCCTAATCATGGTATATCCTAAATTGCCAGGATAGCACGCACCGGTTGGGCCGAGGACACGAAAGCAAGGAGAAATTGAGGGGACTGAGGACCTTACATGCCTCATACGAGGAGGAGGAAGAAAAAAGAGACACTCCTTCTGATTGGGTTGTAAGTATCAATGGCTTCATTGAGCATGGGAAAACATTCGAGTCTGGAAGGTCTTGGACTATATTCCGAGTACCAACCGGCCTGTGGGAAGTCCAACGTAATGCATTTGTTCCAAAAATCATTTCGATAGGTCCTTTTCATTATAAATCTGATACTATGTATGAGCACAAGATGCGCTATCTTGTACGCCTTTTGGGAGGTCAGGTTGGAGAAGTTAATGGATCAAAGATGGAGGGAAATATTGTATCTCGATCTCCGGTCATGTTTGGTTTGCAGGATCTTTTCAACGCCATGAAGGAGTTGGAGCGGAAAACGAGGGAGTGCTATTCCGTGGCCTTTGATGACGTTGATAGTGATGAGTTCGTTGAAATGATGGTCATTGATGGTGGTTTTATCATAGAATTGCTGAGATGGTATCATAATCAGGTAATTAAAGCAAAATATGATAACATCATGACGAAAAATTTTATACTATAGTTATTTAAAAGTAATTATACGATTCACTAATAATAAACAGTAAATAAGTCCTGTTAATGGTTAAAGTAGTCCTCAATAACTTTCATATATAGTTTTTATAAAGAAATATGATAGTTCATTTTTTACTGTTATTGAGTTTTATTTATTGTAATTTGGGTGACTAACTCAAAAATAAGGATACTTTATAGTTACTTTTAAGTGATTATATTATAGAATCCTTTCATAGATATATTGAATATTTAATATGAAATGATAACAAATTCTTTTATTTTTTTTTTAATTTATTGACTTCTTCTCATTTTCAAAATTAAACAATACGTCAATTGTCGTGTTATTCGAAAACTCAATGACAACACTTGTAGTATAGAAAAATTGATATATATTAACATAAATTCAATAATTATGAGGAAAATTACAACGACGATGATGTTTGCAAGAACATGTCATATCGTATTTTTTAGTAGCGCTTTAATATTTTCTACCTCGACATATTTAGGTGCTGATAATTAGTGCCTCTTTTTGTCAATTTTGTATCAGACGAGTGTGACCACAGATCCAATATTCACCACTCCCTGGATGCAAACAACCCTTCGACGTGATCTGATCATGCTTGAGAATCAGCTTCCCTTCTTTGTTCTCAAGAAGCTTTTCGACCTGATCAAATCGGAAACTGAACCATCCTTGGAGGAACTGGCCGTCACTTTCTTTAATCCATTGCTACCCCGAGCATTGGAGTGTCATTGCTCAGATAGACCTTCGTGACGAATATCAACATCTGCTCGATCTCTTCCGCTTCAGCTTCATATCGACAACCCCAATGAATTATGATGTACCAAAGAGGGATGAGAAACCTGATATAAGCAAGCACCGTGCCTCAGAACTTCGAGATGCCGGATTCAAGCTGGAAGAGAGGAAGACGTGTGAACTCATAAATATTGCTTTTGTGAAGGGAAATTTATTCCAGAGAGGAACTTTGCAGATGCCAAAATTGATCATCGACGATGATTCGGTTCCTCTATTCTTAAACTTTGTGGCCTATGAACAGTCTTTTGATAAGGCTATGTCCTATTTCACGAATTACTTCATGTTTGTGGACAGCCTGATCAACACTCCAAAAGATGTTGAGACCCTACGCGAGTGTAAAGTCTTAGAGCATGAGATGGACAGCGATTCTATCGTGTTTGACCTTGTCATTGGCCTATGCAGGGAAATCGTGGACGATCCTTATCACTGTCACTTATCTGCTCATATGAAGGAGATGAAAAATTATTGGGATTATCGTCATAGGTACCGTTGGCCTGTCGGCTGGAGAAGACTGTGGAAGAAATCTGACTTGTGGATAGTGATATCACTTGCTGCTGCCATTTTGCTGTTGGGTCTCACAGGAGTCCAAACTTTTTACACCCTCTACTCTTATTATCAATCAACGGAAGGGGTGGTACTCGATCTCAGCTCTTCCTAATCATGCTGTAGTTCATGATGGAAAATTTATTCCATATTCGGCTATAAATGTCCGTCAAGTCACTTTCGATTTTTTATCTGATCCAGTTTCAAGGAATAATGCTTCAGTATTGTTGTTAATTGGAATAAGGCTTGAGTGCTGCTGCGCTCTTACAGTTTCTAGGAGTAATGCTTGAGAGTCTGAGCATCGAATTCCAGAGTCCGAGGACAATACACTAACATGACTTTTGAATCTTTGGTCCCAAAGTCTATAATTAATATTACCTATCAAATTTTACCATTGTGTGCAAGTCTATGTAAATTGTAAACCTTTTATTTTAAGATACAGCTCTAAGATATTAATGAAATAATTCTAACTGCTTATTCCCTATCTGTATTCGACCACCACTTCACTTTGAATGAGATTAATCAGATATTTCACATGTTAATCTGAACTATGCGCTCACTTTGAGGTGATTTAAGAATCATTTCCAATTTCCCAGTACGAGTGTTACATATTCCTAGTACTTTCGAGAGGCAAATTGATAATAAATTATTAAATATGAAACCAACTATGTGTAGTTGGCCTAGTTGGTTTAAACTTTTACCATATTATTATATGAAAGTTATGAGTTTTGCACATTCTTTTTAGCCAATTTAATTAAAGGAATATACAAGTCTAGGAATATAAATAAATCGAGTCAGGATAAGACTATATAAGTAAGGATTCGATTGAAGAGGTCACGTGTGTTCTGTACAAGTAATACGCTTCACATGGGTTTAAAGAAGTGAAGCAAAATTATCACTTGAAAGTATAATTAGGTAGAGAGGAGGAATAAGTAATCTCGGTATCTCAAATGCAAAAGTAACAGACAAGATAGCCTTAGAGGACCTCAAAAGTTTACCTTAAAGCTTGAGCAAGTGAAAACAATTCTTTACCTAAATGCTATTTGATCTTAGAGAGTAGAGTTTTTCACAATGGAACACCACTTCTCCAATCTTTCTAAGAGTTCTAAATGATGAGAAAATGTTGGGTATTTATAAGTTTTTGAGTATGATAGCATCCATTAGATCATCTAGATGATGAATGGATGAGATGGAGCTTGCTTAATTTATGGTTATCTAGAATGAACTAGCTAATGAGCTCAAGGCCAGTAGCCTTCCTTATAAATGTATGAGCCTACTTGAGAAAGGTTGGAGGTAGACGAACGTTCAACGATCTGTATTTCGAGCTCATCGAGCTAAATCTTCCCGAATCATCCCAATATGGAATTAACTCTTTAGGCCTTATATCACGTTCCAAATAAGAAGAGTCATAACAGTCCTGCCGTGTAAACTAACCTAAGATAGAAATTGACCTTACAATTACTATTATAGATACAGTTCACATAAGGCGTGCATAACTCAACTAAATTAAAACGTCTATTCTAACACCTGTTAAGAACCAAACCTATAGTAGAGCTTTATAAAAGACCTATTCTATATAACCTGTTATCTAATACTACAACAATACTTATACAAACGTTTTACATCTAAAGTTAAAGTTTACAATAAGAGTTTATTAAAAACCATAGGTTTTGCAATCTATATACAATAGGTTAGGAAACTAGTAGGCTCCTAGGAAATACCTAGTTAGTTTCCTCAAAAACTTAAAAAAAAAAGGCTCAGGTTCGATTGACTCCTCGTTCCTTACTATCCCAAACAACAGCACATTAACTTGGGAACGGTAGTATCTAAATATCTCAAACTCAATCAGCACCTGCAAAAGAGTGTATGGGGATGTGAGCATAACTAGCCTAGTAAGTGGAACGGAGTCAGAAAAGTACTATATAAACATAAGTAAGGTTAATAATTATGATGAAATGTAATGCAATCAATCAAATGAAACATTGCATAATGTTATTCGATCTACTATGAGGTTAGAGAAATTACATCCGCTCTAACCTAGATTGAGAAATTTTATTGCGACTCAAATCAGACCAAACCCGGACCTATGTAATGGAGAACACCCTCTTTCCATGACCGCCTTTGAACTATGGTCCCCAACCTTGCTGCGACCTCTTTGCTTGTCACTTAGTTCGATTAAGGATGTGGAAAGGACTATTTCAGCTATCTTTATCGAAGGAAGTCGGTATTTGACCAGACACTCTTAATTGTTTCCCCTAATGGGTGTTAGGTACGTCCAGTTTCATTTTAGTCAAGTAAATGTTAATTTTAATTAGGAGTGGCCAAATAAGTTTAGACAATACAAAAACAATGTAAACATGTAGAACAACACACGAAGGAGTTCAACTCCGGTTACAACTAAGTATCATACGTACACATGGCATGTGTACAGTTAACTAACTACAAACACAGTCAGAAGTACTCTTGGGTCTCCAAATACTTTAAAATAGTATCCTAACAAGGGGTGAAGTTACAATCCCAACTTACTTATTTAGACGCTCGCTACTGTTGACTTGAGTCGTCATCCGTCTTTGTATTGGAAGGTCTTACTTACACAAAGGACCTAAATTCAGTTTTCGTAGTGATTACGAAAACGTTAGGGTTTAATCTAAAACAGTTATATATATATATTATTTCCATAATATATAGTTATATTATCATTATATATTGAATTAAGTTATTAATTGTTGATATTATATATCATCCATACTATTACGAATTATATATATCGTTTTGATTGTATCGAAACATACTTTTAGTTTATTAACTCACGTTTTAATTCTGATAAGATTACCTAAATACTGTATTCTAAAATATCATAGGGTTATAGGTTATATTACTTATAATTATTCGATTTTAACAAAATTAGGGTTGTTGGGTTCGTATAAACCTAACAAGATGTTTTACGAGTTTTGTCTTAGAGATAATTTTTAATAAGTAGTTCGAATTTTAAATACAGTTAGACGTAACTATATAAATATTATTGTAATTTACGTTATTAAATCGTATTTTACCTAATTTGTCCATATATCGTTATAATATGAGTATTATCCAACTCTAATATATCTAGAGTGTATCCCAATAAAAAAATATCCATAAATATAATAAAAATACTCACTTAATCCCAACTAATCAGCAATCATGTATATAGTTTTTATTTAACTCATTAATTGATTTTAACTTATTTTTATCAAAAATATATCCCGACTTGTAAATTAAGTTATTTTACTTAGTAAATTTGTAATAAATATTCGGGTTACCAAATAATTCCCCAAAAAATCCTATAGACTCCTAAAAATATAGAGAATTCAGCTATCACTTGGTTTCAAGTTTCCGACCTATTGTCTATATATTTGTATTTATGATTTTACTCATAAATCATCTTAAATTACTCAATTATGATTCTTTTTACACCAAATTAATTTCAATATGACCCAATACTGTTGTTGTTCACTAGAGATTAGTACATGTCCATTTCATCGATTAATTTCAAAAATTCTTATTTAATTCATAATTTCATCTTATTTTTGAGCTATTTTTAGGCCAAAAATGTAATAATTATTAAAAATATTCAAATCAAAATTCGAGCTACATAGAAATTATTTATATATCATAAACATCTTATACAAAAATTTTCAACTAGAAACAACATCATTTAGTATATTTATTTTATAATTCTAAATTTGTATGAATAGTGGATTTCTTAAGAAAATATATTAAATATTACGAATTTTTCAAAAATAAAAATGGCATGTAAAAGCATGTTCAAAATAACCTAAGTACAATTTCTTTTCAAAATTTTTTGAGCGTATTTACTATTTTTTATAAATTATTGAAAAATAGGACAGAGAATCGACCTCCGTATTCTTGGACTCTCAAGTGGCCAGCAGTGGTTGGGGGTGTGTCAGACGGCTTGCATGATGGATAGATTGTTTGGGGTTAGTTAGGTTTCATAGCAGATTCAAGATAGGCTTAGGTTCTATCCTATCATGAAATTTTCTTTGTTTTTCCTATAATTTTTTCTATTTTCTACGATTTTTTTTTCTAATTTTTTCTTCTAACTATTTTTTATTCCAAACTGCTAAACTTCACATAACTGAAGTTCTTAGCCTTTTAAAGTGCATCCAAGTCAGTTAGATAATTAATTCCCTAATTATTTTATATTTTTTTCAAATTTCTTTTTAATTTACCTAAGCATGAGGTGCCTAATTGCTAAGAAACTCACTTTTGAATTAGCTATAAAGTCCTAATCTCCTGCTACACAACTTCGTCCAGCAATCTTCAATGCATTTGGTCAAGTTTTTTGTTAAATAATTACTTAAATATAGATATTATATATTAGGACTTAGTTATTTATTTAGTATAAAAGTATACACCCTATGTAAATATCACGTATAATATATAACTATACTCATACAATTAAGTTTCTAACATATTTTTTATTTTTAGAATATGTTCTCTAAATTAATTTCATGAATTCAACACAATATATATATATATATATAATTAAGTAATTTAGGGTTAATTTACAGGTATAATTATTATTTATACTGGGTATACTCATAAAAATATGCGTATATTCATATGGTAAATTATATTATATTGTCTCATTTTATAGTTTAATTAACTTATCTCTAGGCTCTCGTCACGATTTGAGCTTAATTTTAGGGGTTTTAAGTATTTTAGTACTATATTGAATTATTCTATTTCTAACGGCAAAATTGAGATTTTGGGTCATTATTTCTAAAATTTAACTTCACTTATCACTTCATCTAACTTTTCTATCTTAGTTATAAAGTTTGGATTTAATCGGTTAACTTTTCTTAGAAACCTTAAATTTAGGCTCGGTTGTCCTAAACTCAATTTTAGTGGCTTAAATCTTATCACTTAACTTAAGAAGTCAAGTATAAATAAATAGTGGGCTTATTCTAATAACTAATATAACAATTTCCAACTCTTTACATTTTGCCCCCTAACAAAAAATCCCTTGGATACATTCAAGGGGGTTTTAGGCATTTTTACAAGTTATTTCTTCAACTGTTATGTAAACGCACTAAATGCTGACTTTGCTTGCTTGATTACGTCCAATGTCTATAGAATTAATGCTTCTTTTGGATCACTGGTGAGCTAAACATGATATGCTAGTATTCATTTTGTTGCTATAGAACACATATTTTGATATTATTGCTCTCATGACATTGATTCACCAAATAATGTGTGTATGGTGGCTCTTCTCGGTATTTCTTCCTCATTTTACGATCATTAGCAAAAAAATGAAACCATTACAACATTCATAGGAATCTAGAGCTTTCATAACATCCCATTTGGCCATGTTATATACATATTTATGTGTGTATGTGTATGTGCTCGCGCACGTGCGTACATGTGAATGTATGTGTGTGTATGTGTGCGTATGTGCGTACATGTGTATGCGTGTATGCACGCATGTGCGCTCGTATGTGTATGTGCATGTGCATGTGTGTGTATGTGTGTGTGCGCATCGTATGTGCACGCGCACATGTATGTGTGGTGAGCGCGCGCGCGTGTACATGCGTGTATGTGTTGGTGCATGCATGTATATACATGTGTGTGTGTGTGCGCGCACACGCATGTGTGTGGGTGCATGCGTACGTATGTGTGTATGTGTGTGCGTGGTCATGCGTACGTACGTAAGAGCATGCGTACGTGAAATCACGCGTATGTACGTGTGTATGTATCTGTATGTGTGTGTCTCATTCATACCAATAAACGGGGCAATAACATAGGAGGTATAAGGGCAACACCCCTATGGTTCGGTAAGGTCTTTTTTTCTGTTTTTTTTTTAGGGTACATATTAATTAATTAATTATATATAGAGTATATGATGATGACAAGAACTAGCTTAGTTGGTAATGAACGAGCATTGGAATTTAAGAAATTTTGAATTTAATCGTTATATGCATGAATCTTTTTTTCAAAATACACCACCCATTGTCTTTTTTTTTTTTTTTTTTTTTTCATATGTGCTTTAAATCTTGTGTGTATCATGCAACCTTTACTCAACCACAAACCCAGTCGATAATATATATATTTCCTCTCAAATCTTTTCCCAATTCTTTAATTATTATCTGTATCCGAAATATTTCCTAATATAATTTCCAAGCCAATCTTCAAATATCCTAAGTGAGTAAGAAATTTTTTTTTTATTCCTTCTTTATTAATAACAGCAAATCTTTTCCAATGGCGTATCTCTAATAGATTAAATCTTCAATACTTTTGTCAAATCTTCTTCCGCAATTGAGTATCACTAGTAATATCTCATTATTTCCCTTCACCAAATAACTAACAACAATATCCAACCTTATTAGATTTCAACCTCATTAGATTTCAACCTCAAACCATGACACTTATCTTCTTTCTTCATCGAAATAGATTCTTTCTTTAATTATATATATATATATATATATATATAGATATTATTTATTTATTCTCCCTTATTTTTATAACATTAGATTTGACCAAATCTTAAACAAATCACATAGATGATGTTGATGAATCTCATGGGAATTATTTCTTTTAGCACATCTTTTTGCACGCAACTTCGAAGTTTATAAATACACTTGAGTCCTTCTTGTAGCATTCACTTGCTCAAGGGACTCAAGACAATAACTCATCGAGAAAGAGATAACATTGGACTCGTTGTTTATCAATATCCATGCATACAACAACAATAGAATACATTAGCTTTTAATTCTTGAAGTAATGACCGTGATAACAACACTCTTTCTTTTCATTTTTTTTTCTTTAGATGCAAAAACTTCTTTTTCTTTAAATGAAATTTTTTTTAAGAAAAAATCTTTTCTCTTGTCCTTTTTATAGATCTAATTCATTGGCACTTCGAATCATGACAAAACATCACCGAGTTCTCAGTACCATCACATACTCTACCTAAATTGTGCTATTGGTAGCAAAGTGATAACTGATTGGGTCTGTTAATATTCAAGATTTGATCTTTTCCTTGTTATTCTATTGTAGTTATATTATAAACTCACTCCAACGTGTGTATAGGAGTAGCAATATTGCATAGCAACTTTAGACAGAGCTAACCTTAGACATGGCATCACCAAGTAGCGTAAGCAAGTGAGTAGAATAACTGACAACAATAGGTCAACTTCTTTCCTCATGTTTCCTTTCCATATACTTTCCTTTTTTTTTCTTTTTTCTTTTTAATTAATAGATGTATCTCATGTCTTCAATATAATTCTTTTTGCTCAATAAATTGTAACCACTTTCATCACGTGCTTCAATAAATTGCTTTGTGGCCACTTTCCTTTATATAATTTCTTTTTCTCATTATCTATTGAGATACCCATTGCCTTTATAACCATAATTCTTGATTGCTTGAAGTATGACTCTTATCTAGTGTGTTGTCACCAACTTGGTTTCCTATTTCTTTAGTTCTATTCTTGGTTGACAAATTGGTGTGAAAAGGATGTGCATTCAAATCTTGATCATCACACTCTTATTTTAAGTCTTTTCAACGAGCCGCCAAGTGATCAAAGATTTAATTTCTTTATTCCTTTTTATTGTTCCTACGCGCACATATGTGTTTACCTCCTTAGTCTTCGTATACTCTACATTGAATTGAGGTCAATAGCATAATTCCTTGGACAAGGACCATGCTGAGGAATTTATTTATTTAAACCTCAGGGTTCTTGCCCTTTTTCACTGATTTGATTTGTCAAAAGTTAGAACTACAACAAAGCATAGAGAGACACTTGCCCATATTTAACCATTTAAATTGTGCTTTTGCTAGTGAACCTTCCAAAAGCTATGCCGAGTGGTTACCTTTCAATTTGCATACTTCTTTGATGCAAGAGAGGAGTAATGATAACAATTACTTTAGCAATGCTTTTCCTCCTTCATATATTGAATATATTAATTTTGTACTCTTGCAGGAAAAGAGATGAAGTCTAATCCAAGTCGAAGGACAGAAGTAATGAAGATGAATGACTTATTGGTGCATCGGGATAAATGTCCACCACCCATCCCGTGTAAGTGGTTGGATGAGACTATCTTTGAAGACACGTTTTGGGACAAAGCCAAGTGCTGAGATGCTTATGCAGTACCTTACACTAATGGTGGTCTTTAGTTTATCGAGTGCGAGTCTCGTATTGATTCTAGAGACACCATCAGGGGAGATCAAGTGTTGCACTTTAGAAATGAGAGGAGAGAGCTACCTCTCTCCAATACCCAATTCTCGTTCCTAAAGGAGCTACCCTTTAGATAAGATGATTGGGTAGTATACATTGCAGAGAAGTCGGAATACATTGAATAACACTAGGATAAACTCAAGAGGGGGGTGAATTAAGTTTAAAGACAAATTTTATAATCTTTTTTTATATAAATGACTAAATGCAATAATAAGAGTAATCAAAACAACAATAGAACAATAATAAGTACGGAAATTAAAAGAGATAGGGATAAAGAAGATCAAGCTCGGATATAACGTGTAGTTCGGACCGCCCCCTAGTCTCCATGAATACACAATGCCTCCAACTGAGGACTTCATACTACTTTATTGATTTCTTAATCTAAGCTCCAAGAGCTATACAAACACAAACTTGATTACACAAGTTTCATACTCACAACTCTCAACACAATTCACAATCTCAACTCTCAACACAAAATTTTATCTCAACTCATGATACAGAAACTCAATCTCAAGAAATATTGGTGTAGTGATTTTAACTCTCAATACTTGCAACTAATAGCTCATAAGCACTACACTTTAAATCTCTCTAAATATTAGTAATTTATGGTATAAGAGACAATGAGAATTATAGACAATAAAAGTACAAGAGAATGTTGAAATATTGTAGCAAAAGATCAGTTCTCTACTGTCCTTGGTCGGGTTGTTAAGCATTTATATTATCCCATTTATTTCTTCCCGTTACAATGCATTAAATACTTTAACGACTAGTTATATCAGACTTACTGACATGGCGGTACCATGAACCACCGGTAAGCCGGTAAAAATTACTCTACCGGTAAGTGAACTGGCAAGCTGATTCTTCTAGGTTAGTGAGCATTTCTTCGTATTTTTCAAGGCTTTATATTGTCAGCTTGGTTCTTCCTTGAGCCGCTAACTCGGTGGAGTAAATATTACCTAAAAATTCTTTTAACACATACCAAATGAATACTCTTTGCAATATAACTTCAAGATCATTTGATCACTACTTCAAAAGATTAAATTTCTTGTAGAGATAATTGATATATTTAATCATTAAGTAAGCTAATTGAACTTATTCAATTATCTCAAAATAATCAAATAATACTTAGTTTAATCATCTACTTGTTTTTGTTTTCATGAAAAACAATATATTTAGATATACACTTTTTGTTTTGTTCTCATTAAAATCAAATAATGAACCCTAGGTTCAACATACATGACTTTACTAAAGAAGGCTAACATTTTTCATGCATTGCCATATGTACTCAGTTGCGGTTCTTGCAAACGAGTGGAATGGAAGTATGGTGGGTAATAATCTTACGTTGGAGTGTTCAAACCCACACTTTTATCACTTTGTGGGGGGAGATAACTCCAACATTAGAAGATGTTGCCCTTTTATTAAATCTTCATAGCTTTGGATGAACCAACCTTGCTGCTACGACAACCTCTTATAAAGAGCACAACTTTCAGACATCCTTAATAGGTTCTTTGCAAGCTACCTGCACTAAGAAGAAGAAGTCATGTTTTGCTACTTGGCTCGCATACTTCTTTGAGGAGTAAAGGAAGGACATGCCTCAAGTTCCAAGCCCAAGTTATAGGAAAGAGTCAGTACCTTCATATCCTCTTTTTCTCCTTTTTTTTATTTTTTATTTTTTATAATTCAAGTATTGTAGTTGTCTCTTCATCTCATACATTTTCCATCCCATCTTTGCAAGTATGGACTTTCTACTTTCATTGTGTTCTGGCTTTCTTTGTTTATATTCCCCAGAGGGCTTGAGGAAGGTGTTAGTCTATGACTCTTTTTCTTAGCCATGTGCATTACCCAAGGGAGTGATTCGCTCTAGGTCCCTTTTACTTAGGTTCATTTTACTGGTGCTTAAACCTATATCATCATGCTTCCATACGTTCGAAAGGTCGATATGTGATCATTTCACATGTGGACCTGATGTTCCTCTAACTTTTCTTTTGTAAGTGATTTCGAAGACATTTTTCTCCTCCAGCTGCACAAGACCAACTTGGCCTTACTCTTCTTACAGCGTGGGCCTAGGTTGAAGGATTGATTGATCAATCCCTCTTGCAGCTCATTGACATTAAGGGTGAATTCACATTCTGCCCTTATGTTGAGTAAATTTTAGGATATGAAGACAGTAATGGACTTTATCCTCCTAACTCAGACAGTGAGGTTACCTTAGTGGAAAATTGAGAAAATGTCCTTAATTCTCAATCTAGGTTCCTCTTATGGTGTATTTTAGGAAGTTTGCCTTCACATCTTAACAATAAAGACTCAATTGGTTGCTTTTTAGAGTGAGGAGTCATTGTATACTCTCTCCATCGGGTTGCATGTTAAGTTAGTTTTGATCAATGAATGCCTCGCCTGATTACTATGACTAAGAGTTTTGAATCTTGCTGTCAGCCACTATGTCCAAATGAATTTAGGAAGATTCATCCTAGAAAGTGATAATTATTCTTTCCTTCTACTAATCGTTCTGGAGTTGCTTCCCTTAGATGGTTGACACATTGGATGAATTGCCTAGATGCATTCTGAGCTTATGCCTTTACATCAGTAGGTGATACACTTCATGCACCTGCTGGATATCTTTATGAATTCTTTTTTAAACTCCCAAGGCCCAAGTCTCAAGGTAATGGAGAAGCACGAAGAGCCTATTACTAAACAACTGGAATGTCCTAGTAGGACAATAGGGGTAAACCCTCTTTAAAGTCTAAGAACAACCACTCCTTACCTCCACTAATGGATTTAAGACAAACCAAGCTAGCATTTATTCACGTGGTAACTTTATTAAATGCATCATGCTATTTTATATGTATAATTTTTTTTCTGACTTTTTCCTTTGTTCTTGCAGGTTGAGACAGGCTTTCCTGTTGCAGTTCGTAAGAAGGACGATGCTGTTAACTTGAGCTTTGGGGTTCATCTAGACGATCCTGCTACACCGGTGGTAGCTTCAGATAATGATGATGAAAACATGGTAGATTCTGGTGAATCTCCAGTCCAATAAAGGGATGTTGATGATGATAATGGAACTGAAAAGTTGAATGATTCTCCTGAAACACAAGACATTACTTTGTTAGTTAATGAAGCACGTGATGGCGATATTTATGCAGATGTGTTGCTATGCTTAAGGACTCATGGAGATGAACTATATGCAGCATCTATTGATCTCTCTCTACCTCCAGTTGCTAACTTATCTTGTAGAGACATGGTAGCAACTCCAGAAGCCATCCTGGGGGAGATAATATCATTTCATGGATTTGATATTCCTTCTTATCTACTGGAACCATTGGAGAAACTTATTTGCTATAGATCAAGATTTTTGGAATGAGTCTCTTTTGTTGGGGACCGAGTAGACTAATACCATGATGAAAATGTTAGGGGAAGCTGCATCACTTCTTAAGAAGTCTTGGAGGTCTCTGTCAAATGATAAGCCACAACAACTGATTAGCTGTGTTGAAGGGGCTCATCTTTTAAAATTCAAGGTTGGTAGCTTAGAGCTCATTGCTACCAAAGTTAAGAGATTGTTGAGTTATCGTACCACTATAAGAAGCTAAGGTGAGTTAGTGGTAAGGATTTAAGCCTTGCAAGATGCTGTTGGGGATATAGACCATGAAGTAAAAGATTTATTAGGAGATATGGACCTTAAGTCCATAGTAGGTTTAGATTGCCACCCTTAGCGAAGTTTGGCTATATTGATTTGTTTTGCTAACGTTCATTCTTCCATGCCATTTTTTTGGTATTCGAGCTATTTTGCAACACTTTCAAATAGAACTTGCTAATTGAATGAAATTTGATTGCTTTCCTCCCATTCTTTTATTCTTTATTCATTCCAATTACTTAGTTGTATCAAATAACAAGGCTTCTTAGCCTAAAGGTAGCCTATGCCACGGAAACCTATAGGGGTTATTGTGTACTTTAGGAGGTAATGCCTTACTTAACGATAACATTGTAAAAGAAATGTCATAATAATAAGATTTGCTACTTATGGCTTATGAAGCCTAGAGCATAGTGTTGCGCATTGGAGGAAGGCTCTCACTTGCTAGCAACAATAAGTTGAGCACATAAGATAAAATAGTCGATCACACTTAAGCAGCGATAGTAACATGTGCTAAGAATATTATCGGCGGTCAAGAGGGTATTTCCTTATACTTAACTTTGTATCACTTTCTCTTTACTTATTCATGTATTTGCCTTATGTGTTAAGGAGATATATCTTTAACTTTGCAGCAATAAGGAGACGAATATAATACACAATTAAAACTGTGCACTAAGAAGATAAATCTCGAACTTTGTAGCAACAACAAAGCAAAAGAAAGTAAAAGAACACAAAGAAATAGAGTAATGGAAGTTGAATGTTTCATTCATGTGAATTGAAAATACATTGTTAGATTTACAAATGAAACTTTTAACATATTGAAAGTTAACGGGAGGGGTTATTGCATTAGTTTTTGGATAAAAGAGCTTACAGTAGCGACTGTCATGGACTTCATGAATTATAAAAGGGCCTTCCCACTTCGGTGTAAACTTTAGTGCTGGAATACCTCGTCACACATGCTTTGCTGCGTGAAGTAAAACATTACCTTACTGAAAAGATATTTTCTTGACTAGGCAACCATAAGCAACACTAAGTTATCTTTGGTAATTAGTAAGGTTGCGCTTAATATTATCTCACCTTTCTTCTAAGGCTTTAAGATCTAGCATACATAAGCTATAATTTAGCATTAAGAGCCAAGTATGTAAAAGGAACCAAGATTTCAATAGGTATCACCGCCTCAGACCCATATACCAAAGAGAAAGGTGCTGCCTGAGTAGGACCTTATTTGGAAGTTTTGTATTCCTATAGTGCCAATGGTAGTTTTTCATTCCACTCTTTGTGATTTTCATAAACCATTCGACTAAGCACCTTCAGGAGAGTCTTTTTTATTGCCTCTACTTACTCCTTCATGAAATTTGCTATGGTAGATCCTGTTGCATTCTTAAGGGAGATCACCTCAACCTACTTAGTAAAACATTCAGTCCCAATAAGGATCCATATGCATCCTTTGGATGGTGGGTTTATTGGATTAATTAAGTCAAATGACCAAGTATGAAATGGCCATGGAGTAGTCAAGTTGTATAATGTAATCATAGGAGCATGCATTGCATCACCATGTTGTTGGCATGTGACACACTTCCTAGCAAAATTGAATGCATCATTTTCCATAGTAGGCCAATAGTATCCCAGATGAAGCAAGTGGTAGTACAACTTCCTTCCCCCTTGATGTTCTCCACCATCTCTAGAGTGCGCTTTAAATAATATAGTTTTTGTTTCAAAAGGTGCTATACATCAGAGAGGCTTTCTCATGAACGATACCCTATATAACTTGCCCTCATGTATAAGATACTTTCTTGCCTTATGCTTCACTAAACAAACATCTGTGCTGTTCGTAGGCAAAACATTATTTTTCAAGTAATCTATGTAAGGGCGCCTCCAATCTCCTACACTTACTACAAAGTTGCATTCTCCTTGGTCAGGGAGTTCAATATACTTTAGGTAACTCATTTGTAGTTGGGATACATCTTTAGACATTGTTGGCCAATAATACCTTGTGTGCTGAATGCGACAATACAAGGATGGCCCTTCTTTTCCACACCAGATCTTATGGTATTTATCTAACTTTAAATGAGCTTATTTTGCGCAAATACATTGAGACAAGACACCTTCTGGTCCCTTTAAATACAAGACATTATTAATATAAGTGAAGCTCTTTAAGGTTGCCACAAAAGCTGCATTTGGATGTGTTAACTATACCTTAATGGGACTTCGTTAGTCATCTTGCTCTTCTTCATCCTCGTCTACTAATTGTAGGGCTATGCATGGGATGGATTTCTTAGTAACTTGGATATTCAAATTATTTTGTGCAGTCTAAATGGGAACTTTAGAAGCTAATGTTACTAGGGCGTTTACATAGCGGTTGGTAAATCGTTTGGTATGCTCGTGCCTCACTGATTTGAACTTGCTAACCAAAGACTACATTGAAACCCTATAAGGCGTTAATGCTAGTTCTTTAAGAGCAAATTCGCCATATGCCTGCTTGATGATTAGTTTTGAGCCACCGTAAATGCACAAGTTAGATGCCTTAGCATTTTGAGCAGAAATGAGACCAAGTAGGAGAGCTTCATACTCAGTCTCATTATTGGTACATGGAAAGTCTAGCTTAAAAGCTAAAGGTATCTTTTGACCTTTTGGAGATGTTAAGATCACCTTAGCTCCTTATCTAATGCTACTAAAGGAGCCATCAAATTGCACTTGCCACTCTCCATCTAGTTTTGTTCTCATAGAGTCTTCATAGAACTTTGTAGAGATTGTATATACGATAAGAGCTCCTTGTGTTACAAGAAACTGAGCCAAAAGGTTTGCTAAAGCTTGATTATGATGTCAAATTCTGATAGGAGGAGCAATCATTTTACAATCCTTGAAAAAGCTAGTCGTTACAATAAGTATTTTAATGGATTTAAATGAGTGACAAGATTAATCCTATGAACCAGAAAATAGTAATGCAACTTTTCCATCTAGAATACCAGCGCGAGGTACTACTTTTTGTAAGCTAAGTATTTTACCTCGCTTCTTGGAGTGACCTGCTCAAGTAGTAGACTGATCGTTCACCACTATCTAATTCTTGAGTTAGTACAGCCCCAATGGACTTATTACTAGCTGTCAAATAAAGAATCATTGGCAACCCTTTAATCGACATTATCATCGTTATTGGCGAGGTAAGTATTGTTACGCCCTGAAGCGGCTGAGTCGTAATAGTCTGGCCATGCAAACCATTCTAAAATAGAAACTGACTGTACAGTCGCTACCTTAGACCTGATTTACATAAAGCGTTAATGACTAACTTGCTTTGAAGTAAATAGTTCGTAATTTAAACATGATATCTACTTATGATTTTAAGAAAAATGTATATTTAAATTAAAATAATTTAAGTAAATTTACAAGATTTAGCCACTTAATCATAATCTACCTGAGTAATTTGAAATCTAATACTAAAAGCTCTAAATATAAACTTAAGCTTGAGAATGTATCCAGTCTTTAGTTTATATTCTCACTCCCTAGGATCCCGCAATTACTAGTTCTGAGGTAATTGTAAGCCACTTCTTATGTTCAAACAGGTTCTTTGTAGCCAAATTGAAGACATCTTTACCCTTCCAATAGCCTTTCATGCACTAGTATCATGTTGAGGGTATGAGGTTGTGATCGTGTAGCCACTTCCTCCTAACCAAAAGATGGTAAGATGCTGGCACATCGATCACGTGGAATCAAGTGGATCCCTGTATGAGTCCAACCTTAAAGTCCACATTAACATACCCTATTGTGTCTGTAGTTGTTTTAGTAAAACTGTTTACTGCAATAGATTGCTTCACTAGGCATCGATTGTCTATCCTCACGGCCTTGAATGTAAACATTGGCATAATGTTTATGAAAGAGTCATTGTCTATGAATGTCCTCTTAATGGGATGCCCATTGAGTGTACTCTCCACATAAAGAGGACGGTTATGATTAAGGTTCTTTGCACACATGTCTGCATCACTAAAGAGTATTGCATTCTAATGTACGTTAGCCATCCTTTGTATCGGTTGTGCTGCACTACACTCCCCATATTGTCTCTCAGAAATCTAGGTAAGTGCAGTCACTGTTGCAAGCCATGTATCTTCATTGAATCCCAATAAATTGAAGAACTTCTTGAAGTTAGAAGTCTTCATTAAGGTGGCAGCTATTGATGGGTGTGTGCCTTGGTTGGTTTCTATTACTCCTTTCTTTTCTTCATGTACCTCAACTTGTGAAATATCTCCTTCCTCTTGTCTCGAATCATGAATAACAGCATTCATAGCACCATGTTGGGTGTTGTATGTTGGGAGTAGATTTCTACGTACATCATTATTCTCTATGACAAGTTCTCCATTACGGACCTTGTCATTAAATATCTTTTTCAATGTCCAATACTCTTTATTTAGATGACCCATAGTCCTATGATATCTATAGAACTTAGGGTCATTCTTCTCGTTTGCAGTCAGCAAATGCTCTATCTTCGGGAGCTTTATGTTCCCATCTCGTTACCACTGGTCATGTACAGCATGTACCTTACCCATTGAGCACGAGAATGATATAGCTGATGTAGAGCCTCATGAACTATCATTCCTTGGCTTCTTATTGTCTTTAGGACTTTCTCCTTCAGTTGAGCTAATAGATGTTGCTCATTTCCTGAATCTCCTACCTTTTATTCGTTGTCATGCAATGAAATTGTTAGGTCTTCATGCAGTCTAGACGAATGCAAAGAAAGAATATAATTAAGGTTTTCTAGGTGGATGCAAATTTTCATTAATTCCTTTTCATTACACACATCTTGGATGTCTAGGGTACGCTCTCTAAAGCTCTCTATATAATTCATCAAATCTTCCTTCGGGTTTTGTTGTGTTCTTCCTATATTTGTAATCGTGACTCATTCCTGAGTAAAGAAGAATTTCTTTAGGAAGAGCTTATACATAGTTCCTCAAGAATTAATTAATCTCGAGGGAAGATTGACATACCAAGTGTATGCCTTCTCCGTCAGTGATTCAGAGAATTCTCTAAGCTTTAGGTTATCATCAAGGATATAAGGGTCCAGGGTTTTAATAAATTTTAAGAGGTGTTTCTTCGTACTTCCTTTTTTGTCATTAAATAGCATGAATTTAGGGCTTATATGGTCCTTTAGATATAGCTTTGTTGCGATACGTTGATGATATAGGAGTTTTAACTCTGGTACTCCCAGAGATGACCTAGCTTGTATTTCTCTCATATAAACATCCAAGTCTTCATTTATTATAAAGGAAGTCTTTAGAACAGAAGCTGTAGATGTAGGTAACGGAGTAGGGGTAAGATTGGGATGAGAAGTAGATCTTCCCAAGATGTGGATGGTAGGATTAGATGAAGGAGTGGGTACCTGTGAAGATGAAGGGTCGCCTAAATGGACTCTTACATTCTCCGATGCAGGAGTTGGTTATCGTACAAGTTCTAGCTAGAGGGTTTCATTACTCCTCCTTGATGGAGATCCTCCTCAATGGATGGAGAATTAATTGGTTGGGCTAAGGTAATAATACCTGACTATACAACAACCATAGGATTTGGTAAAGCCATACCTTATTGTACAGTAACGGTGGTAGCCATTCCGGTAAAGATAGGTTAAAACATAGTGATGAACTGATTTTAAGCCTTGGTGGTTTCCTACATTGTCCACATTGTTTGTATGGTATCTAAAGGAGCCTCAGGCACCAAATGATCCTAGCTAGTATTCTCAGGCAGTAGGCATGGATTTTGTTTAGTAAGCTCAACATTAGTATTGAGCTCTTGAGACGTGGTATCGGATGTACCAATTATTCTCTTCCTAAGAGGTGCCATGTCTCTGCACTTGCTCCTCCCTAGTGGAGTTGGCAAAATGTAGAAGTAGGGGTCTGGTTGGAAAGGTTATATGCATGCTACGTGAGTAGCGTGCTTCATGTAAGTTCAAAAAAGTAAAGCAAGATTGTGACCTGAAGGGATGAATGGGTGAGAAAAAGGCAAGGAGGAGAAACAAGCAAACTTTGTGTCTTAAATACACGAGTGACAAACAAGGCAACGTTAGGGGACCTCAGGCGTTCACTTTGTAGCTTGAGCGAGTGAGATCAATTTTTTGCCATAATGCTATTTGATCTTAGAGAGTAGAGTTTTTTTGTAATAGAACACAGTTTCTCTGATCTCTCTAAAAGTTCTAAATGATGAGGAAATGCTGGGTATTTATAGGCTATTGGGTATGATAGCATCTGTCGGATCATCTAGGTGATCAATGGATGAGATGAAGCTTACTCAATTCACAGTCACCTAGAATGAGCTAGTTAACGAGTCTAAGGCCAGTAGTCTTTTTTATAAATGCATGAGTCTACTTGAGAAAGGTTGGAGGCAGACGAACCAGTCTAACTATCCTCGTTCTGAGCTCACCAAGCTAAATCTTCCTCAATCATCCCAATATAGACTATATTCCTTAGGCCCTATTACTAGACTTAAGGAGTCAAGCCTAAACAAATAATAAGCTTACCTCAATAACTTATATAACAATTTTCAGCCCTCTACATTAATTAATATTAATCTTAGTTTTTAATTGAGCTTTGAATTTTGAGGTCTAGATAAAACTCAAAAAGTTCCAATTTCGCTTTGAATTTTCAGCCCGCTAATGAATTTTGCCTCTTTTTAACCAATTATATCATAGAAATTTCATTACAGATCCAATTTTCACAACTCCCTGGATGCTAACGACCATTCGACGCGATCTGATAATGCTTGAGAGTCAGCTTCCCTTTTTTGTTCTCAAGAAGATTTTCGACCTCACCAGATTAGCTAATGAACCATCCTTGGAGGAACTGGAAGTCACTTTTTTTAATCCGTTGCTACTTCGTGAAAAAGACCATGTCGTTGCTCAAATAAACCGTCATAAGGATTATCAACACCTGCTCGACCTCTTTCGCTTCACATTCGTATGGACTAATCAAAAGAACAATGATGTTGATGTATGACCAAACTACGAGAAAGCCGAGCTAAACAAGCATTGTGCCTCGTATCTTCGAGATGCTGGATTCCAGCTGGAAGAGAAGAAGGAAGGTGAACTCATAAATATTGATTTTGTGAAGGGAAATCTGTTGATGAAAGGGACTTTGCGGATGCCTCAATTGATCATCGACGATGATTCCCTTCCTCTGTTCTTAAACTGTGTGGCCTATGAACAGTCAGACTGTAATGCTAGCTCATATTTCACTAATTACTTCATGTTTGTGGACAGCCTCATCAACACTCCAAAAGATGTTGAGGCCTTTGGCAATTGTGAAGTCTTATACCATGAGATGGGCAGTGACACAAAAGCCTTTGACCTTATCATTGATTTCCAAATTTAGGGTTGCTAGTCTCTTAAAGATGCTCCCACATAGGTTAGTAAACTCAAAGGAGCACTACAAAATGCCATCCACTGTTTCTATTCATTAATTGATTATCTTTCGAATACTTTTAAACCAAATCCTTTATCCTTGACTTGTAAATATTGGTTGTGAGGTGTCTACTCAACTAGATTTTTCCTTAACTTGAAAAAATAAACAATAAATCTCCTCTCTGAGGAAGATCAATTCGTAATAAAGTATTTAAGAGAGTTTTGCTAATTATCAATGTTCTATATCTCACTTTCATCTTGTCTCGTGTTTTTAATGTATGGTCCTCACTTAAATGGAGTAAAAAAAATGGGACCTTTTGATGGAGTAGGAAAAGTGATGGAGGTGATTCTATTGCCAACAACTGCTAAGGATAGCAACTTTGTTTGTAGAAGATTAAAATTAAACCACAGTAACATTTAAAATCACTGGTATCTTTATGTCTAGAGTAAGAATTTCCATTCTTCACTCTGCACTTCCAAAGCCTTAATGATTTCATACGACAAAGTCATCAGGTTTTCCTGTCATGGATGTTGCTATGCTTCTCACCACCATTTTTCTTCCGTTATTCAACTGCAGACACTATGCTTACTATCATCCGCCATAAATTTTGAACTTTAAAGTACATATCAGTTTGCTTTAAAGTATATACAATACTCTTAGAAATAATAGTTTTAATTTGAAAATCATCACAATTAATATGTTAATAATGTATATCCATTAATTCTTACAAATATAGTGTAAATACTATTATTTAATTCTGGTTCATCTGCATATATACGAAGGAAGGGTTCACATTTGTATAGTGTTGCACAAGAGAGTCTGGATTTTTGGACCATGCATTTAAGAGTTCATGTTTATAAATTACCTACATTTTAGTTTGTTCATCTATATCATGCCAAATCCTATTATAGAGGTCTGAAATTATATAAATACAAACTCTTAAATAGTCGAACATATCTGGACCTTTTTTATCCCAAAAAACCACAAAAGTATAGGTCTATCTACATTTTTTCCCTAAACAATTATAAATCAAGTTTATCAAGAATAGGAAGAGAACCAACCATATACATGGAGTATTACTATGCTAGCTTCCTAATTTGACTGAAAAGGAACTTTAATAAATATAATATTCCAAGGAACTAAATTGTTTTCGAGGAAAATTTGATTTTTACTCTCAACATAAGTTTACTAGATGACCTCACATGATGCTTCATTTTCTGACTGCAGCTTGCAGGCTTCAGCCCTACCTACCATGATGTTTCTAGGATATAAATTAATGAAATGATTCTTATTGGTGGTCTAAGATCTTCCAAAGACTTAGTTAATCCAGAAAATATAAAGTTAACTTACAAAACAAAGCTCTAACTACCAATGCCTTGTTTATATTCGACCACTAGTTCGTCATGAATGAGGTAATCTGAAATGTCCTCATGTTGAGGTGTTTGAAAAATAATTTCCCGATAAGTATTACCCGCTATTTAGTGCTAGAAAGATTCTAATATAGACCTTGTTTTTATAGACCTTGTGTATAAACTATGATAATGTTATATCTATGGCTCATATCTTGAGTCATACCTCTGATCCATCAATTAGTGGACATTCATCTGCTATTGGCTTCCACTCGTCTTCAGTTGGCTATACTCGATCTGAACCAAAGATTGATGTAAAGTACAATTGGGAGAATTGGATTTAAAATCATGTTAAGATTTGTTTTATAAAATACCCATATAATATTTACATTGATCCTTCACAGTTATTATTATTTTTTGTTTTCGAGCGGTAGTGGCGAAACCCCTTTCGGCCGCCGCCTGGGTCCGTCCCTGGCCTGGACCTCTGTATTTTGATTTTGTTCGGGAAATTTTACACCGAACCTAAACATATTTCATGATTGGTGAACTTTGCTTCACCACTCCCATAAAATTTTTACCCAACTTCATGTGGAATTTTCCACGTAAAAATTGATTGTGTTGCTTTTCCACTTTCCCTCGTGCTCTTATTGTATTACTGATTTGTTTCCATCGTGTTGTTATGTCTATAATACCCCCATATTGGTTTATTTATATGTTTGTAGAATAGAATAAAAATTGGTAAAATCGTAAGTTTATAGAATCACATATCAAAGTTCATAATTTTATTAAAAGTTTGCGTATAAATAATTTTACATCCATTTTAACTAAGAAAAATATTATAAAATTATAAACACATATAACCGTATTTTTAACTCATGATTTTAACAATTATTTCTGTGCAATAATATTGGCTTTAGCTTCATAATCATCTAATTTATGATGTGGGGATTTGTATATGTTATCGAAGAGACTGTCGGTACTTCTGATTTAATTCAAACAAAAGCATGTAGTATCTTGGCTTTTTTCCTAATATTTCTTCCTTGACAGAACTAGATGCTAACAAACAGTGTCTCTTTTCTCCAATATATTAGGCTGATGATCCAATTTCCACCACTCGGTGGAAGCTACCAAACCTTCGACGTGATTTGATAATGCTCGAGAACCAGCTTCCCTTCTTTATCCTAGAAGAGCTTTTCGGGCTGATCGAGAATAAGAAACCTGAAGAATCATCTCTGATGCTGCAGGAATTGGCTATCCATTTCTTTAATCCTATGCTATCTAGAGCAACTCCCATTACTTTGATAAACTACTCTACCATGGAATACAAACATCTGCTTCATCTCTTCCGCTTCCACTTCATAGCAACTACCAATTCACCACCATCGCAAGAGAAAGCTAAGTCACCCAAACATTGCGCCTCAGAACTCAAAGATGCTGGAGTTACATTTAACACAATGAGTGGACGCGAACTGATAGACATTGATTTTCGAGGGGGAACTTTGCAGATGCCTCAACTAACCATCAGTGATGATACAGTTCCTGTCTTCTTAAACTTTCTGGCCTATGAGCAGTCTGATGAGAAGGCTCACTCATATTTAACTAATTACTTTGTGTTTGTGGACAGCCTGATCAATGAGCCAAAAGATGTTGAGATCCTGCGCAACAGTGGAATCATAAAGACTGAGCTGGGAAGCGATTCCAATGTGGCTGACCTTATCATTAAACTTCGCAGGGAAATTGTGTTTGATGGAGAGCATTGTCACTTGTCTCTTCCGACGAATAACATGAAAACCTAATGGGGGGATCGTCATAAGTGCCCCTTTCTTGTCTGGTGCAGAAGGATGTGGAAGAAATCTGATCCATGGATAGTCTTATCAGTTCTTGCTGCCATTTTGCTATTGCTTCTTATTGGAGCTCTAATCTATTACACCATCTGTACGTATTATAAGCCAACGGATGGGATATCACTCCGTGTTAGCTCTTCCTAAATACATTGTTGTCCAAGCTTGGTAAACTTGTCACCCATTTGGCTGCAAACATCTTGTTAATAGGAATGAGGTTTGAGTGTTGTTATCGTAACAGTTTCCAGGAACAATGCTGAAGAGTTTGTTGACTGAATCCAAGTAGTCAGATCCCATGAGGAAAGAAAGGTGAAATCCCTCCATATGGCTCTCTATAACAGAATTCAGTGTTGGCTAAAATCTTGTGGAGACATCAGTATGTCCGGGCTCTTGGACTAAGACATTCAGACTCTATAGCACTTTTCATCTCTGTTCATGTTGCGTTTTCATCTGTTCTTGTCAGGGTTGCATCATAAAAGTAAAGTGTAGTTCATGTTAAAGTGGGAATCCTTGTATTAGCTCTACTTGTAGGAAGTAGGCAAATACCTATTGTATGAGTCATGTTCGCAATGACTAATGAAGGTTTTCTAATACCTATTGTATGAGTCAAGTTTATGATGAATAACGAAGGGTTTCTATTCTTTAAACCAACTCTAGCCTCTCAATCTATATAAATTGAACGATTATCGATTCACAAGTACATGATAACTCTTGAACCTATCTCATTTGGTCAAGTATAATTCTCATTTTATCATCTACCAAGCATAATCTACTTAGTAGATCCATAGTTTATTGACTCTATTTTACATCTTTACATTGCATTTGTCGAGTAATAAATATATCGTTTGCATCAAATCTATATGTTTAAATTTTTACATCATATGGTTCTGATGCAATGACCTCAATATGGCTTGCAAAGTCACTTCACCTCCAATTACATTAAGTCATCTACTTATCGGTTTCAGCCACCATTACAAATGAAAGGAGCGCAAATAATAAATATATAGCCAATTCTAAAATTACAAGTTTAACCTTTGGAACACAGAGAGAACAAACTTTGGTGTAGAGCTAGTTGGTAGGCCTTTAACCTTTGGAATGAACCAAGAAGTCTGAAGGGTTCTATAGTAACTCTGCAACTTACTAGCACATTTTTTACTTTCGAAGATTCTTGACAATTGCACCTATTTTTATCCATTTGGTGGAAAGGGCCTATCAAGTGTTGACTAAGTATAAGCTTATAAATCATGTTTGTTTCTAATGTAATTGGAGGTGAAGTGACTTTGCAAGCTATATTGAGGTCATTGCATCAAAACCATATGATGTAAAAATTTAAACATATAGATTTGATGCAGCCACAAATTTATAGTAGCATTTTAGTTTATATTAATTTTTTTGGGGTCACGGACAATTTTGTGCTTCTCACCAGTATTTCTCTTTGTTTCTTACTCCTATACTATACCATTTATTTTACCTGCTGCCATTTATCATAAATTGTTAAACTTAGATCCAAAGGTAAATTGGAATTTCATGCTCTTTTAAGGTAGAAAAATTGATCTTCTTCTCATTTTCTTCCCTATGGTTTGGATTTCATTTGGAAAGCCATATCAAATCTAAAAACTCCGTCTACTGATCTCTCTTATACTATTTCCAAAGAGTCAAATTTAATAATTTGAGGGAGGTAGCCATTGACATTTTATATTGGAAACACTAAAAAAAATCACAAAATCGATCTTATTAAGAATAGATAGAGTATGTTGAGCTTGATTTTTTCCTTGTTTCTATAAGTTTCCCTTAATGTAACTAACATTAAATCCTACCTATTTAATATTGATTCTCAACTAACGATTAAGAATTTTTTTTTTTTTCTAAAAAGAATATGTTTTGAAAACACTTGAAGTCGTCAATTAACAGGAGCCGAGAAAAGTTTAGATTAAAACCAAATGAGTGGATTAGTTTTAATCTAAACACTGAGTCACATGTAAAAATCATTTAAGAAGAAAAAAACCTTTTTGAAACCTAAAGATTGAGTTCGGGGGATAATTTTTTAAACTCTTACGAATACTACTAACTTTTTGTTTATAGATTTTATTTTTGAAATCACCCTTTATGGAACTAGATTCAATCAGCAGCAATTAAATTGGGTTTATTTTATGATTACAGATAATTTGGGTTATAATTCACAAAAAAAGGAAAAACTAAATTTTTACAAGTTTTATACACCTCAAATGTGCTTACGTACTTATTAATTAGATTAGATATTCATAGTTCTTTTTGATAAAATTTTAGGTGAGTGAATTGATTTTAACTTTTGAAAATTAATCAAATTTATGTTTTTATTGATTCGAGTTTATTTAAAAAAACTCTAAAGGGTCCTAAAAATTCTAAAAATACTAATTTGAAGAAGGACAAAACTCTAGACAAATCCAACGATGCACGATTGCAACTCTAATAGCCCATGACATCATAGATCACGTCTACTATCAACCCTCCATCACGGCTGCTCCATCATCTTCCTCGCTATACATCAGTGAACAACACATGGATCAAGCACCAACAATTGCACACTAATCAGCTCCGTCAACAATCGAATACTGTCACTCCACCGATCACCTGATTCACTGCTGTTGCTCCCCATGCCCATCCTCATACAATCCACACTTCAACACCGCACATTGTCCACACGCATCGATCTACATAGCACGCATACGTTTTACTCACTCATGCTCATTACAATCAACACAATCGCATGCTGATCAAGTACACTCCCATACGACAGTCCGCTGCATGCCTAGCTTCACTTCCAACTCACACTGCACGTCCACGATTGAACACAGCGTCCGCACTTCACAAGCACGGAATCAGATCCTCACCGCAGCGCATAACTCCAACAACCTCACTCCCTTCATCCTCACTTGACCGAACGCCGCAACAGCACACGTCTAGAACTGCAGCAGTTGCACAACTCGACTACATAGGCACTGCCGCTGCTGAACAGCGCTAGTCCACACTGTCCAATAGCTCAGGCCCACGACTCACTGTAAAACGGCCAGCAACTCCAGCGCTTCACAGACGTCCACGATCGAGTCATTGTCCACTGCTGCACATTACAGTACGCTACTGTTGATCGTACTTCCACCAACCACTACCATCCCTATACAGCGCACGCTACTTCATAGCACAATCCACGGCCAAAAACACAAACAGCGCTCCACTGCATAGCTGAAGTTTAGGTTCGGTCTCTTTCTTTAGTTTTTTTTTTATTATTATATTATTGTTTTTATTTATTAGTTATTTATTTATTTATCTAAGATTGAATGCCATACGTAGATAGTATGGTATAGATACATTAGCTTAGGAAATTTGTTTATCATTAAGGTAGTTTTTTTGGGATTCCCCACATAAAAAATTATTTTTAAAAGTAAAAAAATAAAAATTAATAATAGAACCTTATTAAAAAAGGGATTTTTTAGAGTTTTTTTTTTTTTGCAAAAATAAAAGCGTTTGAGAATTAGGACCCTTTAGTTTTATTTTGAATAAACTAAATTATTAACAATGTAAACACGATCGGTTTTCAAAACTAAAATAAACCAACATACTAAAATTTTTGGAAAAAACTATAATCGTCTGATCCCGATTAGTGGTTACGTAGACACTTTTAGGGCGATGTTAAAATCTGTATAAATTTAGGTTCTTTTTTATTGGTTTTTATTTTTCTTAAAAATATTTTTTAAAAGAGGATAATGTTGATGAATAAACCTAATTTTAGAAAATAAATAATGGTAGAGTTTAATAGGTTAACTCTCGAATCTAGATCCTTTTGGTTTTTATCAAATTAAAATCAATGATTAATTGCTAAATCGTAGTCAATCCACTTAATTGATTATGATTTCTATTTTTTTCAGACTCCGATTGTGTGGTGATTCCAAAAGTTTTTTTTTATAGAACTGAAATTTCCCAATTTCTCTATTCAAAAATTAATATTAAATGGGTTAAGATTTAGTATTAATTAAAAAATAAAAAATAAAATCAAATTAAATAAGAAATCAACAATTCAGGCTCCACAATCAACAATATCTAAGTAGCCTAGTACTTTTTAAGGGAGCTAACTACCAAGTGTTTGTTTTTACATATTATTAGTCTACTAGGCCAGAACAAATAAACAATCCTGACATGGACAGTCTACCAACCAATAGATCTAGCCTTGTCTACTAACATGATCTCACTTGGATGACGAAACCGCGAATTGTTTCATTATATATAACACTCAGGATAACTAGGGATTTCTCAGCAATAGTTTTTCAACAAAACAACCTATTCTGAGGTCTTCTCTGCTTTGTTTTTGCATGTTTCTCAATGGCTGAACAAAGCAGGGAGCTCAAGAAACTGAGCGCAAATGCTTCAGATGATCAACAAAGCAGGAAACTGAAAAAACTGAGTGTAAATGCTTCATATGACGAAGAGAGAGAAGGAGAAGAAAGAACTTCTTCAGAATGGGTCGTACAGATCAAACATATTGTTGACCAAAAGAAATCTTACCCTTCTGGGAGGTCCTGGAGTATCCACAAATTAACACCTAGCATGGCGAAAGTCCAGGAAAGCGCATTTGCTCCAAAAATCATTTCGATTGGTCCTATTCATTATGAGAGTGATACTATGATGGACCATAAGACACGCTATCTCCTACGCCTTCTGGGGTGTAAGCTTGAAGGTAACGGGGGAACAGAGGGCGATGAAGAAAATGTTGCTGCGGTTCGTTTGGAGGCTCTTGTTGAGGCCATGCAGAAGTTTGAAAAGAAAGCGAGAAAGTGCTACTCTGAAACCTTTGATAACATCAATAGCCAACAGTTCGTCGATATGATGATTGCTGATGGCTGCTTCGTGATACAATTGCTGCGCTTGTATCGCCAGTCAAAGAAGAAGAATGGGGTATGTAAACTAAAATTATTAATTTGTAAAGTTAATCCAATATTGTTCCACTATTGCACCAAGTAGATAATGGACATTCTTGGTACCGGCAAACAACAGCCCTAAGCTATGCATAGTAATGTAACATTTTATAAAACTTATATTGTGTGCTTTTATATCTTTTTGACTTGCCTAATATTTCTTCCTTAACAGAATTGGAAATGGATGCTAACATTCTGTGTCTCTGTCTGTCAATATATCAGAAGAACGTTGATGATCCAGTATTCACTACCCGCTGGATGCTACCGACCCTTCGACGTGATCTGATAATGCTTGAGAACCAGCTTCCCTTCTTTGTTCTCGAAAAGCTTTTCGAGCTGACCGGGTCACCTGAAGAACCACCCCTGCAGGAACTGGCCGTCGATTTCTTTGATCCTATGCTACCTAGAAAAGATGCCATTTCTCAGATAGAACCCGACAGGACGTACGAACACCTGCTCGACCTCTTGCGCTTCACCTTCATAAGAACTACGAAAGGGAAATTCGACAAATCACATCATGAGAAAGTCGAGCCACCCAATCGTTGTGCCTTGGAACTCAAAGACGCTGGAGTTGCATTGAAAAGGGGGGTCGCTGAAGCTGCATCGATAAACAGGGAAGAGTGTGAATTGATAGACATTGATTTTGACCGTGGAACTTTGCAGATGCCTCAATTAATCATCAGTGATGATACGGTTCCCGTCTTCTTAAACTTTCTGGCCTACGAGCAGTCTGATGAGAAGGCTCACTCGTATTTCACTAATTACTTTGTGTTTGTTGACAGCCTGATTAATGAGACAAAAGATGTTGAGATCCTGCGCAGTTGTGGAATCATAAGGAATGAGCTGGGAAGCGATGCCAATGTGGCTGACCTTATCATTAAACTTCGCAGGGAAATCGTGTTTGACTCCGAGCGTTGTCACTTGGATGCTCCTATAAAGAAAATGAATAAATGCTGGGAGGATCGTCATAAGTGTTGCTTCCTCGTCTGGTGGAGAAGGATGTGGAAGAAATCTGATCCATGGATAGTCTTATCAGTTATTGCTGCCCTTTTGCTATTGTTTCTTACAGGAGCTCTAACCTATTACACCATCTGTACGTATTATGAGCCAACGGATGGGATAGCACTCCGCCTTAGCTCTTCCTAAATATATTATTATCCAAGCTTGGTAAACTTGTCACCTATTTGGCTGCAAACATCTTGTTAATAGGAATAAGGTTTGAGTGTTGTTACTGTCGTAACAGTTTCCAGGAATAATGCTGAAGAGTTTGATGACTGAATCCAAGTAGTCAGATCCCAAGAGGAGAGAAAGGTGAAATCCCTCCATATGGCTCTCCGGAAGACAATTCAGTGTTGGCTGAAATCTTGTGGAGACATCAGTATGTCCGGGCTCTTGGACTAAGACATTCAGACTCTATAGCACTTTTCATCTCTGTTCATGTTCCGTTTTCATCCGTTCTTGTCAGGGTTGCTTCAAAGTAAAGTGTAGTTCGTGTTCAAGTGAGAATCCTTGTATTAGCTCTACTCCTAGGAAGTAGGCAAATACCTATTGTACGAGTAAAGTTCGCGATGAATAATGAAGGGTTTCTAATACCTATTGTATGAGTCAAGTTTGTGATGAATAATGAAGGGTTTCTATTCTTTAAACCAAGTCTAGCCTCTCGATCTATATACCTTGAACAATTATTGATTCACGAACTACTTCATGTTCCTGGATAGCCTGATAAATTACACCAAAGCTATCCAGATTCTACATAAATATGGAATCATAAATCATGTCCCTGGGAGTGATAAAGGTGTGGCGGACCTTGGCAATAAGCTTGACAGGGAAATTGTGTATGATTTGGATCAATGCTACTTGTCAGTTCAAATGAAGGATGTGAATGATTTCTACAGACTATATTATGAGAGCAGATGGCGTGTCTGGTGGAGGAATTTGATCCGCAAGCACTTCAGCAGTCCATGGACATTTTTATCTCTACTAGCAGCGATTTTTCTCTTGGTACTGACTGCAGCCCAGACATGTTACACGGTTTACCCTAACCACCATCCATAAGTACAAGAGGATGGACCACTTGCGTAACCACCATTATTTCTGTTGAAATTTCCTTGCTGTTTTTGCACATGATATCCAAGACAGCAAGAAAATTCTGCTTGCACTTGAAGACTGAACATGAATAATTGTTTATATTATTGACTCAGTTACAATGCAGTGAAAAATAAGTATTTTTCAATGATATGCTGCATCAATCTCAAGGTGCCAGTGTCAGCTTGAAATTGGGACAGTGATAAAAAAATGGTATCGTTTATAGGTTCTCCCTATAGGGATATAGCAAACAAAGACCTGACCAATAGCAACCATTCCACGCACAAAGTCAATAGTTATCTTGAACGGGATTGTCAGATAGATAAACCACTCCAAAATTGTCTTGACGCAAGTTAATTATACTTGTAAAATAGGCAGGCTTTCTCCATTTACACCACATCTAATAAAAAAACTTTTCGATAGTTATTTATTGTTCAAATCATGAATCTGCTTAATGGATCCATAGTTTATCAAATCAATTTTAGATCTCTAGGTTGCATTTGTCAAGAAGTAATAAATATATAGGTCACATTAAACCTATAAGTTTAAATTTTTAGTCTTATGGTTCTAATGCAACAACCTTAATATGACTTGCAAAGCCATTTCAACCTAATTATATTAAGTCATCTACTTGGCATGTTACGGTCAAAATTTCAACCAAAAATGAGAAGAGTATCACATAATAAATATATAGCCAATACCAAATCTAAAAATTTAACCTTTGGAACACAGAGAACAGGCTTTGGTGTAGTGCTAATTGGTAGGCCTTTTAACCTTTGGAATGAATAAAGAAATCTATTAATATATTAATTTTTTTTTTTTTTTTTGGTCATGGACATTTTTGTGCTCCTCAGCAGCATTTCTCTTTGTTTCTTACTCCTATACCATTTGTTTTACCTGCTGCCATTTAACATATAAGGTAGAAGAATTGATCTTCTTCTCATTTTCTTCCCAATGGTTTGGATTTCATTTGGGTGTACATTCTAATACATTTTCTTAAGTACTTTGTGTTAAGCAATAAATATAAAATCCATATCAAATCTAAAAACTTCATCTACCAATCTCTCTTATTCTATTTCCAGAGTTAAATTTAATATTTTGCGAGAGGTGGATATTGACATTTTAGGTTAGAAACACTAAAAAAATCACAAAATCAATTTGATTAAGAATAAATAGAGTATGTCAAGCCAGAATTTTTTTCCGGTTTTTATAAGTTTTCCTTATCTTGATCAATATTAAACCTTATCTGTTTAATATTAATTATTGACTAAGGATTAAGGAAAATAGGTTTTTTTTTTAAAAAAAAAAATATGTTTTGAAAATACTTGGAATGGCCACCCAATCGGGGCCAAGAAAGGCTTAAATTAAAATCAAATGAATGGATTGGTTTTAATCTAAAAATTGGGTCACGTGTAAAAACTATTTAAAAAAAAAAGGCTTTCTTTTTAAAAGCAAAGATTGAGTCCAAAGGTTAATTTTTTAAATCTTTACAAGTACCAGTAACTTTTTTGTGTTTAGGTTTAATTTTTGAAATTACCCTTTATGGAACTAGATTCAATCAGTGGCAATTAAATTGGGTTTATTTTACGATTACAGGTAATTTAGGTTATAATTCATAAAAAAGGGAAAACTAAATTTTTACGAGTTTTATGCTGCTCCAGGGTGCCTACGTATCTGCTAATCCAAATCAGACATTTATAGTTTTTTTTTTTTATAAAATTTTAGGTGAGTAAGTTGATTTTAACTTCTGAACATTAGTCAAATTTATGTTTTAGGTTGATTCAAGTTTATTTAAGAAAACTCTAAAGAATCCTAAATTGTTTTGTTTTTATTTTGAAAAAAAAATCTTTAAAAAATATTAATTTGAAAAAGGGTTGATTTGGGTTATTTAGTTGGAAAATAGTTTCTCTATGTGACAAAATGATTTGATTTTCTTTTTCTCCTTTTTTTTTCTACTTTAATTCTATTATATATTTTTTTATGTTTTAACCAAGAAAATAAGATTATAAAAAAAGGGACTAAACTCCCTATGTTTCTCCTTCTTTCTTTTTTCTTTTTTCTTTCTTCTTTTTCTTTTTTTTTTCTTTTTTGAGTTACAATTACAATCACAATATACCTATAAATAAATAAATGAAATAAAATAACATGGCCGAATTAACACAGAGGTCAAACCAGACAATAGACACAAGTCAGATGCCTCGGACGGGTTGAATCTCAAATCAAATTTAGAGCTCTATAGGTCGGGAGAAGGAGAAGATGGCAACAATGTGTAGGGGGTGGTTTAGCTCAATCTAGCCACCAAAATGAATAAGAGGAGAGAATTTTGTAAGTTTTTGATTAGACTTAAGAGGGGAAGGCTAAGTGCCTTGGCCAATGGAAGTGGTCTCATGGTGGTCAGAGTTTAGCTGTGAGTGGTGGTGGCAAATAGCACGGATGGTGGCTGCTACACTTTGAGAAGGCGTGGAGACTTCAGTTTTCAAGTACGGCAAAGTCAGCCATAGAGTTCGATTAAGTCAAAAGTGGCCTAACGTAGTGGTTTGAGAGTAGGGTGCGGTGGCTTAGGGTTTTGTGGTAGTTTGTTTAGTAGTGGCAATGGAAGTCACAATGGATGACTAGGATTGTTGGGCTTAAGGGTTTAGGTCGAGGGAATGTTTTTGGGCTAGTGAGCTTACTCACAAAGGTTCGAGTGGTAATAAGGAGAGAGAGAGAGTGGCGATGTAGCTAGAGAGATAGTTTAAGTGTTTAGGAGTTTGCAAATTAGAGAGTTCTTGATTCTCAATGTGTTCGAAAAAATCTTCCCCTATCCCCTACTTATACTAACTAAAGGAGGACCAAGCTTATAAAATTTTTAAATTCGAGAATTTTAGCTGAGATTGAATTTCGCAATTTTAAGAAAATCTCTAGTCAAATAGATTTTATTTGTGTCTAGATATGTTAGAAAGTTCAATGGAAGCTTCAATTCACATTAAAAGAGCTCGAATTAAGCAAGAGGAAAGGGAAGGAAAATTTGGATTTTGACTTTTTTTTTTCTCGATTTTCAAAGCTCAATTTGACTCATTAAATGGTTGAATCTAGACATGTTTTTGGATTCATTTTGAAGTATGCCGTCTCCAAAATAAGATTGAACCAAGAAATCATGCATGTATGTATGGAAATCTTATGAGAAATCATGGTAAAGTGAGGGCTATAAGTTAGATTTGCTATGGAAGGAATGAAAGGAAAGGAAAAGAGCTATTAACATGGCATTGATGTGGCATTACGTCAACAAAGTGACCCAACGACGTTGTGCCATGTGTCAAACACATGTCAAGATATATGGCACAATACATGTCAAAGGATTTTGATGTAGCACCTCATGGTCACAGCCAAGTGGTGTTACGTATAGCAACAAATACATGGCCTAGTGACAATCTAATACATGGTAGGTAAGGTTTTGAAAAAATGAAAGACACATTATGCCTGTTACAAGATTCAAACTCAAGATCTCGAAGTCATTGATAGTGCAAGTTAGAGTATGTTACCATTAGGCTATCAATTTATACCTTATCTATATATGCAATCAAATTACATATATGAACTAAGTTGGCTTAAGCTAGATTAAAATCTAAGCTTAGGTCCAATATTCCTCTTCTCTTTTTATTATTTAAGGTTCTAAAAAAATACTAAGGGTAAATTTAAAAAATCCTATTTTATTTAAACTAACTAAAATTTTATTTTTTTATTATATTTTTTTCTTTCTTTTTTAATTTTCTATTTTTTTATACTTTTCCTAAATTTTCTACTTTTGTGATTCTTTTCTAAATCTTCCCTTTTTTTGTAATTTTTTCTAAATTTTCTATTTTTTTTTTTTTTTGCATTTTTCTAATCTTTTGACTTTTTTGTGCTTTTCCCTAAATTAGAACTATTTACCCTATTCTAAAAATTCTAAAATTTCAAGGGGGCAAAAATGGGGTGCCTATAGTTGCCCCTCTTCATAGTGAAATTTAAGTAAAACTTTACCACAAAAAAAAAAAAGTATAAATTTTAGTGAAATTCTAAAATTTCTAAATTTTCTATTTAATGTTGTAACTAGCTAATTATCCTAAGCTTAATTCGTTGGGGATCTGGTAACTGGTGAAATGAAAGAGAGAGAAGGCGCTCTAAGAATTAGCCGAGACAAAAATGAGTTTAGAAGATTCTAATGCCTAGGAGCTGGCTAGAGAAATTGATTTGAAACTTAGCTATGCCCTTCTAAGTTAACTAACCTAGGTAGGAGTGCCTTTAAGCAACTAGCAACCATAAATTGGAAATCAATTTGAAAGACTTGGGCTCTTTTGAGCTGATTAACCTAAGTGGTAGCATCTCTAAGAGACTAGCAATCATAAATTGGAAATCGATTTGAAAACTTAGTCGTGCTTGCATCTTTAAGAGACTGGAAACCTCAAATTGGAAATTGATTTGAAAACCTGGTCATGATCCTCTAAGCCGACTAACTAGGCAAGAGCATCTCTAAGAGACTGATAACCTTAAATTGGAAATCGATTTGAAAACCCAGTTATGCTCCTCTAAGCTGACTAACCTAGGTAGGGGCATCTCTAAGGGATTAGCAACCCTAAATTGGAAATCGATTTTAAAACTTGGTTGTGCTTCTTTGAGATAACTAACCTAAGCAGAAGCATCTTTAAGGGATTAGCAACTGTAAATTAGAATCGATTTGATAAAACCTAGAAGTGCTCCTTTGAGCCTACTAACCTAGGCGAGAGTGTCTTTGAAGGACTAGCAACCCTCAATTAGAATCGATTCGAGAAAACCTAGAGGTGCTCTTTTGAGCTTACTAACCTATATGGGAGCATCTTTAAGAGACTAGCAACCCTAAATTTAGAAATCTATTTGAAAAGATGGTAGCACTCCTTTGAGCTGACTAACCTAGGTAGGAGTGTCTCTAAGGGATTGGCAACCATAAATTGAAAATTAATTTGAAAACTTAATAGCGCTCTTCTAAGCTAACTAACCTAGGCAAGAATATCTTTAAGGAACTAGCAGCCCTAAATTGATTTAAAAGAAGCGCCCTATAGGCTTGCTAAAAATGCTGAAGAGATATAGGTGATGGGAAGCACCTTATGGGCTTGCTAAAAATGCTGAAGAGATATAGGTGATGGGAAGCGCCTTATGGGCTAACTAAGATCTTAAGAGGGAGATACTAGAGGGGAAGTGCCTTATAGGCTGGCTAAGACCCCAAAAGAAGGATTGATTGATGGCTATGATCGTAAAGGAAATGTGAGTTAGCACAATGCTTTTTAAAATATGGCTAAGACCATAAAGATGGAACACAGTTTCTTTGATCTCTCTAAAAGTTTTAAATGATGAGGAAATGCTGGGTATTTATAAGCTATTGGGTATGATAGCATCTGTCGGATCATCTAGGTGATCGACAAATGAGATGAAGCTTACTTGATTCACAGTCACCTAAAATGAGCTAGTTAACGAGTCTAAGGCCAGTAGTCTTTCTTATAAATGCATGAGCCTACCTAAGAAAGGTTGGAGGCGGACGAACCAGTCCAACTATCCTCGTTCCGAGCTCACTAAGCTAAATCTTCCTCAATTATCCCAATATAGACTATATTCCTTAGGCCCTATTACTAGACTTAAGGAGTCAAGCCTAAACAAATAATAAGCTTACCTCAATAACTTATATAACAAATTTCAGCCCTTTACATTAATTAATATTAACCTTAGTTTTTAATCGAGCTTTAAATTTTCAGGTCTAGATAAAACTCAACAAGTTCCAATTTCGCTTGATTATATTGTTTGTGATCGATTTTATAAAAATGCATCTCATACAAATATATTTTAGATAGTGATAGGTAGGCAATCGAATCTAGTCTTTAGGGTTCAATGTCCATTCACTAGTAGTTGTAGCCTATGGTAAGCTAAATTGCCCCCTTATGTGCTATGTGATCCCAAGCCAACATGAAGAGCTATTTTCAATAACCACAGCTAGCAAATCTCTTATGAGATCGATTCTGATTTCCAAAACATGGAAATTTGTACAACTAGTAAATAAAAATTGAAATTAAAAGTAAAATTCAATAATTATGAGGAAAATTATGAAAAAGAGAATGCTTGTGGAATTGTGTCCTATGTTTTAGTAGATCCCTAATATTTTCTCCTTGAAATAATTAGATGCTAATGAATTTTGCCTCTTTTTTGCCAATTATATCATAGAAATTTCATTACAGATCCAATTTTCACAACTCCCTGGATGCTAACGACCATTCGACGCGATCTGATAATGCTTGAGAGTTAGCTTCCCTTTTTTGTTCTCAAGAAGATTTTCGACTTGACTAGATTAGCTAATGAACCATCCTTGGAGGAACTAGCAATCACTTTTTTTAATCCGTTGCTACTCCGTTAAAAAGACTATGTCGTTGCTCAAATAAACCGTCATAAGGATTATCAACACCTGCTCAACCTCTTTCGCTTCACATTCATATGGACTACTCAAAAGAACAATGATGTTGATGTATCACCAAACCACTAGAAAGCTGAGCTAAACAAGCATTGTGCCTCATATCTTTGAGATGCTGGATTCCAGCTGGAAGAGAAGAAGGAAGGTGAACTCATAAATATTGATTTTGTAAAGGGAAATCTATTGATGAAAGGGACTTTGCGGATTCCTCAATTGATCATCGACGATGATTCCCTTCCTTTGTTCTTAAACTTTGTGGCCTATGAACAGTTAGACTATAATGCTAGCTCATATTTCACTAATTACTTCATGTTTGTGGATAGCCTCATCAACACTCCAAAAGTTGTTGAGGCCTTTAGCAATTGTGAAGTCTTATACCATGAGATGGGCAGCGATACAAAAGCCTTTGACCTTATCATTGATTTCTAAATTTAGGGTTGCTAGTCTCTTAAAGATGCTCCCACATAGGTTAGTAAACTCAAAGGAGCATTGCAAAATGCCATCCACTATTTCTATTCATCAATTGATTATCTTTCGAATACTTTTGAACCAAATCCTTTATCCCTGACTTGTAAATATTTGTTATGAGGTGTCTACTCAACTAGATTTTTCCTTAACTTGAAAAAACAAACAATAAATCTCCTCTCCGAGGAAGATCAATTTGTAATAAAGTATTTAAGAGAGTTTTGCTAATTATCAATGTTCTATATCTCACTTTCATCTTGTCTCGTGTTTTCAATGTATAGGTCTCACTTAAATGGAGTAAAAAAAATGGGACCTTTTGATGGAGCAAGAAAAGTGATGGAGGTGATTCCATTGCCAACAACTGCTAGGGATAACAACTTTGCTTGTAGAAGATTGAAATTAAACCACAGTAACATTTAAAATCACTAGTATTTTTATGTTTAGAGTAAGAATTTCCATTAACTTTCATAAGTAGTATAATTTTACTGCATCATCATTTACAGGGTCTCTTAGCTCTAGATCATCCATCTATGATAAAATTAAAGCCCTTTTCAATAATGTTCGCTTCACAATATAAGGACCTCCGTAATTAAGAGTAAACTTTCTCCTAAAGTCTTGTGCATTGGGGAGAGTCTTTCTCAACACTATATCACCCTCTTTGAAACTCCTGGGTTGTACCCTTTTGTTAGAAGTTAGAGCCATTCTTTGTTGATAGCAATGATTATGACGTAAGGCTATCAATCTTTTCTTATCAACCAAATTCAACTGCTTGGTTCGCTTTTTTACCCAATCGACCTCATCTAACTGAGATTCTAATAGCACTTTGAGAGATAGGATTTCGACTTCCACCGATAGTACTACTTCTGTACCATTACTAAGGAGTAAGGTGTTGCCTTATCAATGTTCTAATAGAAGTTCGATAGGCCATATGTGCAAATAGTACATCTCGTGCCAATCCTTATATGTAATAGCCATTTGTTCAATTATTCTTTTGAGATTTTTATTGGTTGCTTCAACAACTCCGTTCATCTGGGGTCGATAAGGGGTAGAGTTCCTATAAATGATCCTAAACTGTCGGTACAACTCTAACATAAGTTTATTGTTGAGATTTGTACCATTGTTGACAATGACCATTTCTAAAGCCTCATATTAAGCCAAGATATCTTTTTTAATGAACTTGACTACTACCCCTTTATTAATACTTGACTAGGATGAAACCTCAACTTACTTACTAAAGTAATCGACGGTGACTAGTATGAAGCAATGATTGTTGGATGCCTTTGGAGTAATTGGGCCAATGATTTCTATACTCCAAATTAAAAATGGCCATGGCATAGAGAGTGTATGTAATTCTTAAGGCGAAGCATTTATCTTGTTTGCATAAATTTGACCTAAGTGATAATACCTAATATGCTTAATGCAATCACCTTCCATGGTGACCAATGGTATCCCAGCTTCATAAATTTCTTAGCAAGCATGTAACTTTCATGTGAGGGGTACATACTCTCTCATATACTTTTTTCATCAAAACTTTGGCCTTTTTGTCATCTACACACCTTAGAAGTGTATCGTTAAATGATCATTGGTATAAGGTAGATTCACTTATTAAGAATTGGGTAGTTTGTAAACCTCGCGAATTTAGCTATTTAAGAGTAGAATTGAACCTTAATACTGTATATGACTTCATGAGTCATTAAAGTCAAGCAAGATAAAAATTTAATAAATTATAAATGCAAATATATTATAAGTAATAAAAGACCTAAAATTTTAATCAAAACTTAAATCGCATACGAAAACCCTAAATCCGATGTACGTGCAAATACTCAAAATCGAACCCGAATTTGATCAAAACCTTAAAATTATAACTTTAAGCTTATCAAATGAATAATTATCACTTAATAGTGATACAATCGTAGTCGATTACAATTATCGACTAAATCGCGTAAAACTTTTAATGAAAATATTAAAATAACTCATAAAAATTATAATTGTAACGGGTAACAATTAAATTAATAAATTTTCATAAAATCCCAAAATTAATTTATAATTATTATTTTTATGTTTAGAAAAATTACCTATATTTAATTTTATGTCTCTTTTTCTTCCTTTTTTCTTTCTTTTTCTTTTCTTTTCTTTTTCTCTCATTCCCACGCAAATTCTAGCACTTGAATTTAGCAGCCCATGTGCCTAATTCTAAGTTACAAGTGTCATGCAATCAAAGGAACAAAGGACAAACAAAAATAATAAAGCAAATGTCATATCCTAATTAATGCCTAATCTAAGTGGATGAGCTTCTTTCTTTTTTAATTTATTTGTTTCTATTCTTGCTAATGTCTCACGCCAAAATCTTGAAAAAAAAAAAAAAAACAAACCGAAAACACAAAGATAAAAAGAAAAGCAAAGCAAAAACACTCACACAAATTGAAACAATAAAAGCAATTAGGAAAAGAAGAGGAAGAAGAAGGAGATCAAGAGGATTGAGTAGTTAAATTACTAAAGGATTTAGATAAGTTATTATTTAAATTTTGTACATGTATATATACTTTATATTATGTACCTAGATATTGGGTATTTGTTATTTTTCTTTTATTTTATTTCTTGTATTACATGAATGTGTGCACAAAGGTATATGTATATTGTATATGGTCTAAAGTATGTACTTGTATGTGTATATAAAGTAGATATACTAAGTATTTCCTTATGTATATGTATTTATGAATAAATAAGGATACATAGGGTATGTATTTAGTATTTTCACTATTTAGGTAATTATATATATATAGGTATGTGCACATAAATATGTGTGTGTGTGTGTGTGTATTATATATGTATAGATGATTAGTATTTGGTATATTATACATATACATGTATTATGTATTCTAGTATTTATGTACACATGTAAG
>JAMXBB010000001.1:157988082-157998869 GCA_024138015.1 Lumnitzera littorea | reverse complement strand
GCCTCGTATCTTCGAGATGCTGGATTCCAGCTGGAAGAGAAGAAGGAAGGTGAACTCATAAATATTGATTTTGTGAAGGGAAATCTGTTGATGAAAGGGACTTTGCGGATGCCTCAATTGATCATCGACGATTATTCCCTTCCTCTGTTCTTAAACTTTGTGGCCTATGAACAGTCAGACTGTAATGCTAGCTCATATTTCACTAATTACTTCATGTTTGTGGACAGCCTCATCAACACTCCAAAAGATGTTGAGGCCCTGCGCAATTGCGAAGTCTTATACCATGAGATGGGCAGCGACACAAAAGCCTTCGACCTTATCATTAACCTTTGCAGGGAAATTGTGTACGATCCTTATCGGTGTTTATCTACTGAAATGGAGGACATGAAAGCTTACTGGAATTACCGTCATAACTGGTCGGCTGGAGAAGACTCTGGAAGAAATCTAATTTGTGTATAGTCCTATCACTTGCTGCTGCCATTTTGCTGTTGGGTCTCACAGGAGTCCAAACTTTTTACACCCTCTACTCTTATTATCAACTAACAGACGAGGCACCACTCCGCCTTAGCTCTTCCTAATCATGTTATAGTTCGTGATGGAAATCTTGTTCCATATTTCGCTAAAAATGTGCATCAAGTCACTTTTAATTTTTTTTTTTTCCCTAATCTAGTTTTAAGAGCTATTGCTTCAAAATTGGTGTTCATTCTAATAATGCTTGGGTGCTGCTGCGCTCTTGCAGTTTCTAGGAATACTGCTTGAGAGTCTAAGCATCGAATTCCAGAGTCAGGAGATCATATTAGGACCTAAAGGTGGAACCCTCTATATGATTCTCTGTTTATGTTCGTGCCCATGTTCCTGTTCTTGGTCCTTTTGTATTAGTTTTCATCGTGTTTTTGAGAAGATCAGCTGTTTGAATAAGAGCATAGCACGGAAATTGCTGTTCATCTCTACTTCTAGTTAGTAGGCATAGACCTACCGTATGAGTATAATAATACTAAAAAATATAAATAAAGGGACTGGCCTCATCATGATTAATTGTAAAGCACGTCTCTGATGATTCACCTCTGTAGTGCACAGCTCAATGGTTGAGCATTGGGCTTTTACCCTAAGGATAGCGAGAAGAGGGTTGTTGGTACTGTCACTGAGAGGTGTTTTAATAAATAGTAGATAAATAATAATAATATTTAAATACATATCAATGATAGTATGTATATATATTTGTGTTAAAATTTTTTAATTACTTATCCACCACTCCTCAAGATATATTATTAGATAGCATTTAGTTTCATAATTTTTATAATATTAAACTAGAATTCATGGTTTGTAAATTTACTTAATGATTGTGTAAAAGTTATTTTAATAGATTGAATAAATGTTTAAATTTTGTCTCATCTATACCATGGTATAAAAATAAAATTCACTATATAAAAACAAAAAATATTTTATTTTCTTAAAAATACATTTCCATGTTATAATATTGAGTTAGTTAATATTATTTTTATTAAATATTATAAAAAATTATTTAATTTATCATATAAATAATTAATTTTTTAAAATAAATTTTATATTCAATATTTTACAAACTAAATATAATATAATAAATTTATACCCTTTAATCCTTATTATATTTATCCTCTTTCATTCTATTTGTCATTTTACATGTTCAGTCGTTTCAACCGAACACAACCTTTACGTCATTAAAGTCTTTCTCAGATATACCAAGTTCATGTCTTGCTGTACAGACCTACTTTATTTAGATGGTGATGGGTAGTTTGGTCAATGATCTCTTCATTGATTACTCTGGGCTTATAAATCATCTTTACCTTTTTCTGCCCGTTTCATGTAGGACTTTTTTCCCCTTCCCCCCCTCCCCCGGTAGCATTCCACGTAGGACTTCCATTCTTCACTTTGCACTTCCAAAGGCTTAATGATTTCATACAACAAAGTCATCAGGTTTTCCTGTCATGGATATTGCTGTGCTTCTCACCACCATTTTTCTTTCGTTATTCAACTGCAGACACTATGCTTACTATCCTCCGCCATAAATTTTGAACTTTTATATATATATTTATAACAAGGGTGTTAAAGATGGTTCCATAAAATTTATAAAACTCAAGACCTCTTTTGAGTTCGTATGAAATTTAGATGTTGAAGTAGTCATTTGTTGACACAAGGAAGCTCTGGTCCAACTCTCTCCAAATCTTTGATGGGACCCGGATCTTTCTAAGTATTGTCAAAATCAAATTGATATTTCAATTTGATTCAATTTTACTCGATTATAAAACCAATTCAGTTTGATTCTAATCTAATCTCAATTGAATCCTAATCAAATCCTAATCAAACCCAATTTTAATCCTTTAACTGTTGACCCTTACATATGTCTAGTTCAACCATCCAAACTAGGTCCAATAACATTGTTTTCCTCATGCTTCTGATTTTTTCATGTGCAACATAGTTTCTTTCTATGTTGACTCCTACAGGTATGAGAGATGATGATGATCGTGTTTAGACCAATGAATGACTTCTTACCATGCCTATCATGCAACTTTTATCCAAAATGAAAGGAGGATAAGGAAAGAGAAGAAAACATCAAGATGCTAGCTACTTGTTAATGTAATATAAGACATAGAAGTCTAGCGGACGTGAAACGTGAGATGGTTATGAAGCTAACTCTGACATGATGACATAAAAGCAAGAGTCTTAAGTTGGACTTTCTACATTCTTATTTTACTCCTATTTCATTAAGTTATTCTAGACCGACTTCAATTAGTTATAGCCCATATGCAAGGAAAACGTTAAGTAATAATAAATATAAAGTTACATTATAGTACACGTTTAACGTTTTAGATCAAGTAGATGTGTTCAAAATTCAACGAATATTGAATCAATGATTTGTTACCATTACATTAGGAATTTGGGTGGTAAATACTAAGCAATTAGGGGAATATGCAAAGAAAGAACCCTTAGAAAGGACTTGAATTTTTCAACCATGTATTTATTTATGTATCTGTGTTTATAAGTTACCCTCGCTTTAGGGCTCCCATCCATCTTTCATTAATGAAATCTTATGTATCATGTGTGTTGAAATGAGTATAAACTCAAACCCATAAACAAGTGATCAAAAAATCCAAACCCCCTTTTTTCAAAACTGTACAAATGACGGCCTTTTATGCAATTTTTCTCTCTCTTAATTATATACTATTATATCTTCTTATTATTTATTCATTTTACATGTACGGTAATATATAGTTTGTGGACGTACAGATGAGATCATTGACTAAGTTTTACCCCACGTGAATTTAAAATTTAACCTCATTCAGATAAACGCTAGAGACAAATCAAGTCTCAAATTTAAACGGTCCCATGTATATGAGAAATAATATTTTATTTTTCATTCTCTCACACGATTTTAAAATTTAACCTCATAAAGATAAACGTTAGAGACAAATCAAGTCTCATATTTAAATGGTCCCTATGTATATGAGGAATAAAATTTTATTTTTCATTCTCTGTAATGTTGTTTATACTCTATTTATTTCCATTTTGTATGATAATTGTTCCTAGACCCATCCCGAATTATGCGTATTATCAAATCCAATATTTAATCACCTTATCGGAACTTGCATGTTTTGCAAATGGCAACTACAATAACCATCTGATATTAGATTGGTTAGAGATGCCTTGTTTAATTATTATTGCCTGTAAAGATAATTATTGAAAGCTAGAGATAAAGTTTCCAAACCTCGACATGAATTCGTACATGTGTATGTGTGTTCATAATTTATTAGCGCTCCTCGTGCACGATAATTAATGTCATGTTTTATCTCCTTTTATTTAGGTATAAAAGAAAATCGTCGGTTAATTACTTGAGATCAAATAATTGGATTGCCTTCCATTATTGTTAAGAGTAAGGAAATTATTTATATATATTATATATTTGTAATATGAAGTGAAAAAAATAATATTACTACAATGATACAATTGTATGAGATCTATGTGGTTTCATTTCTACTACTTATCTTAGTAATATATGCATATATATATATATATATATATGTATGTATGTAAACATATGTATTGAATGACTATTAGTCCTGAATTTAGGATATCTTTTGATTCTTTATTTAAATATTTGCTCTTGAGCAAAAATTCAAAACTAAATAAATAGTGATGATGAGATAAAATTTTAACTGCTATGATTTTTTATTGCACACAAACGATCTAAATGATTGCTTACTAGATATATAAATAATTTTAATAAAGAAAGAAGTAAATAGAGAATATAATCCATAAAAACTTTCAAATTACATATTACTTAAGTTCCGCAACGTGTAGAGTTTGCTTTAAAGTATATATAATACTATTAGAAATAATAGTTTTAATTTGAAAGTCATCACGATTAATATGTTGATAATGTATATACATTAATTCCTACAAATATAGTGTAAATACTATTATTTAATTCTGGTTCATCTGCATATATACAAAAGAAGGGTTCGCATTTGTATAGTGTTGCACAAGAGACCATGGATTTTTGGACCATGCATTTAAGAATTTATGTTTATAAATTACCTACATTTTAGATCGTTCATCTATATCATGCCAAATCCTATTATAGGGGTCTGAAATTATATAAATACAAACTCTTAAATAATTGAACATATGGAGAACTTTTTTATCTCAAAAAACCACAAAAGTACAGGTCTATCTACAATTTTTTCCCTAAATAATTATAAATCAAGTTTATCAAGAATAGAAAGAGAACCAACCGTATGCATGGAGTATTACTATGCTAGCTTCCCAATCTGACTGAAAAGGAACTATAATAAATATAATATTCCAAGGAACTAAGTTGTTTTCAAGGACAATTTGATTTTTACTCTCAACAAAAGTTTACCAGAGGACCTCACATGATGCTTCATTTTCTGACAGCAGCTTGCAACCTTCAGCCCTACCTACCATGATGTTTCTAGGACATAAATTAATGAAATGATTCTTATTGGTGGTCTAAGATCTTCCAAAGACTTAGTTAATCTAGATAATATAAAGTTAACTTACAAAACAAAGCTCTAACAACCAATTCCTTGTTTATATTCGACCACTAGTTCGTCATGAATGAGGTAATCTGAAATGTCCTCATGTTGAGGTGTTTGAAAAATAATTTCCCGATGGGTATTACCCGCTATTTAGTGCTAGAAAGATTCCAATATAGACCTAGTTTTTATAGACCATGTGTATAAACTATGATAATGTTATATGTATGGCTCATATCTTGAGTCATACCTCTGATCCATCAATTGGTGTGGACATTCATCTGCTATTGGCTTCCACTCGTCTTCAGTTGGCTATATTTAAGTTGAACTAGAGATTGATGTAAAACCATATATCTATTAATCATATAAAATGAATACAATTCTCATCTTTACTATCTATGGTTTTATCAATTCTCATAAATAAACTTAGCCAGCCATGAAATTTGAAATAAAAGCATAATTATTAATTGAATTTGCAAAGAAGTTTATAATTAAAAGTATGAATAAATCATAGCATTGCATAAAACAAAATAGAAGTCACCAATTCTATAATTGTAAAGTGTAAACTTCAATTGCGACTCCAAAATTGACCTCCACAGCAAAAGTAAAGTTTTCTCAAAGATCCTAGAAATTCTATAGAATAATTCTTCAAGAACTATTTACTAACTGTTCTAAGACTATTTAACTCTAAAAAAGATGAAAAAGTTCATTTGAATTCTGAAACACATGACTATTTATAAAGAAAAAAAGGGTTGGCTTTTGAAAGGCATTCTTTTTATGAAGGCTAGCGGCATAAACATATAAGGCTGTCGATGTTCAATGTAGGTCGGCCTAAGGTCAACTGTCTTCAATTCCAATTATGCTATAGCTCACTTCAGGCTTCACAAACAAGTTAACAAAATAGTGAAAGCATATGATATCTACTCTATCCTTAAGTTTTCTTCTTTTTTATTATAAGCCCTAATTCATTTCTTGAATTGCATTCAAAATTTCCATTTTTTATTCCCATTTTTTTCTTTTCTTTTCTTTTTTTTTTCTAGTTTAGATACTAAACTTTACCTTTCTGCATTTCTCATTATAGTAAGTGCATTGAGTAGGCACATCTCGGGCTCATCACCCAAGTGATCGGGTTTTAAAGGAACCCCTGCAAACTCTTCTTCACTTTAACATTCAAATTAGGATACTCTTAACTCAATTAATTAGGTTATTGGAGTAACGGCTCTAATTTTATAATTTTTTGAATGCTTACTAAAATTTTTCAAACTTCTTTTATAAGAATCAGTAAATATAAAAATTCACTTACCCCTTTCACTAAATGTTAAAGTGCAATTAGAATAAATAGAAAGAAAATATATTAACTAAGCTTGCATAAAAGTGAACCTATTTATTTTTCATTTAAAGACTTGACTGACTCTTAAACTTCAAATTTTATGGCTAAAAACTAGGTAAATTAGGTTCCTAAAGATTTGACTAATTAATTTTAACTAAGTACAAAAATCACACTAATAGTGAGTAGGGCACCTTAATGAGTCAATTATTCAAGCTAATCACAATCAGATGTTATTAAAAAAATTTTCTTTGTATAATCACTAGATTCCAAACAAGAAATTCCACATTTTGAAAAAAATTAGCCTAAAAATGTCCAGGTTCTTAAGAACAAATAATGTTTAAGCTGATAAGAAAGTATAACTATTATAATATTCAATTCAATTCAAAATCCATTTCCTATATTTTGTGTCCCCCACTTTAGAATAAACAATATCCATACTATCTCCTATTCATCATACCAGAGGAGATAAAAAAAAATTCAAACTAAGTAGGAAATGAAAAACTAATACTTCCTTAGAGTCAAATTTTCATCGACAAGGAAAATTCCAAGCATGATATCATTAAGAGGAGCATAAAATTCAGATCAGACTTGTTACATCAAATGCAAAGAAACATCAAAGAGCAAATGTACATAAAAGGGCACTCAAGAGTACATAGTAGAGTTAACTATCTAAAGTTGCCCAAACAAGTGGGTACTGAACAAAAATAACCTAACAGTAAGGTAGAATTAAAAAAAAAAAAGAAAATATAAAAAAAATCAGAAAGGTGTGCATAGCTCTAACTGTCTTGATTGGTGTTGTTACTCTCCATACTGGAAGTCTCGTAATGTAGTTACTCTGCAGCTGCTGGCTGGAAACACGATATAGCAAACTTCAGCATGTTAAACATACTTGTTCGAAATTTTGTTATTCTTCTTCCTTACTTTTTGAATTTCATTTCGGACTTCTCTAATGTAAGCACTCTTATTCTTCTTCCTTTCTTTTTGAATTTCATTTCGGACTTCTCTAATGTAAGCACTCAATTGCTCATAACTACCAGCTGGAGGAGGATATGAAGTAAACGCTCCAGTAATAGGAAGATTTTCAGGAACATCCTTCTCATCAACTAGACTGAGCCTATTATTTATCTTAACCAATCCCCACCCCCTAAAGGGTGTAGTAGAAATAGGATTACAAGGAATATGCTCATCCCCCTCCGGTTGCTAAAAAAGCTCCATACCCTTTAATAATGCCGTAATATAACCACTACAAAATATAACCTGAGTCCCGGTATCATCTATCTGTCTATAAATAAAATTTGCTACTTCTACCCCTAGATCAATCCGAAACCCAGAAATCAAGCTTTACAAATAAAACATGTTAAAATCGGTTACCTTACTATGGCTAATCTTCTTATAGCTAAGAGTACGAGCAAGAATATGGTAGAGTAGCCTATGCTCCATTATTGAAAAAGTTGTGGTGAGCGACTTTGAAGGTATAAAATCATCCCACCTATAGTGAATCAATTGGAACCAGAATCTCTTAGCAGTCATACCACCAAGCTAGGGGTTGGGCAAATTGACTTCCTCCTCATCATATAAACCCAAAAAATAACCAATCTGACTCAATTTAATCACATGAATCTCTCCATAAGCTTAAAATGTGATCGTACACATTCTCCCATCTCGCCCCTGCTGCAAAGTAGATAAAAACTCAATGGCAATATTTTTTAAAGTAGGTTCTTTTGCCTCAAACAACCGAAACCAAGTTTTATTAGGAACTAGCTATTGCATCTTGTTGTTCATCATGTACTCTTGCAGAAGAGTCCAATCCAAATATTGTTAGTTCATTAATGTCATCTATTGTAACTTCTTTCTCTCCTTAGCATAATCCTAATGCGAAAGCATATCGCTACTGGCACTTCTAAAGGATCAAGCGGCCATCATCTTCTGTTTCTTTTGCTAAGGTTGAAGCTTCTTGGGCAGCATAGTGAAGCTAAGGGCACAGATCTGAAATAATATATATATATGTGAATGTGTGTGGCAAAGGTAAAGAGAGTGAGTGTATGTGAGATGGAGTGATGGAGAGGGAGAGAAAATCGACGGTTATGCTTTATATAAGCACTGTACACTGGCTCTTCCCTCTATATGCCGACGATGTACATTGTTAGCGTATGTAGGTAAGCCGATGGCCTTAAGAGTTGGCCTTAAGTTCAAAATTTTGCGCTTTTTTTCTTTGTTTTTTTTTTCTTTCCTTAGGCCAGCGACCTTGAGTGTAAATGGCCGGCCTAAAATATTTTTTAAAAAAAGAATTAAGAATAAAAATAAAATAAATAAAAAAATTAGTTTGGTTAGACATAGGTTGCCTCCTATGAAGCACTTAGTTTATAATCGCTAACCCAACTTTTCCGATCTTACGGTAGGTTCACGCCGACCACAATAGTGGCATCACAGTCCAAGTTTTCCCATTCAAAATAGTGCTTAAGAAGATGACCATTCACCTTAAAAGTGTGATTGTCTCCTACTTTTAACTCAATTGTACCAAAAGGAAAAATGTTAGCTATTTCAAATGATCTAGACCATCGAGATTTTAACTTACCTAGGAACAATTTCAAACAAGAGTTATATAATAATACTTTTTGACCAATCACAAACTCCTACTGTTGAATGTTTCTATCATGCCATCGCTTAGCTCTCTCCTTGTATATCCTAGCGTTTTCATAAGCTTCTTTTCTAATCTTGTACAACTGGTTCAATTGGAGCAATCTTTTTTTACCTGTAACTTGTAAATCAAAGTTGAGGTATTTTATGGCCTAATAAGCCTTGTGCTCGAGCTCTACAAGTAGGTAACAAGATTTAACAAAAATGATTTTATATGGGGACATTCTTATAAGGGTTTTAAAATCTGTCCCATAATGCATCATCAAGTTTTAAAAGACCAATCTTTTCTAGATGCATTAACAGTCTTCTCTAAGATACGCTTTATTTCCCTATTATACACCTTAACTTGTCTACATGTTTGTGGGTGATACAAGATGGCAACTTATCCATATTTTGATAACAATTTTTCAAATTGTTGATTGCAAAAATGTGATCCCCCGTCACTTATAATAGCTCTGGATACCCTAAATTTAGAACAAAAAAATGTTCTTTTTCAAAAATTTAATCATAACACTAGCATTATTACTCTGTAAAGTAACTGCTTTTATCTATTTTGACACGTAATCTACAGCCAGAAGTATATTTTTGTTTGAAAAAGATAAGGAGAAAAGACCCATGAAGTCTATTCCCCATACATCAAAAAGCTTGATATAGATATTTAATTTTTGCACTAACCCTACCCCCCTTCAGAATAGGGTCATAAATTAGAAAAAAAATACAAAAAATAGAAAAATAAGAAAACCCTAAAAAATAAGAGACTTAGGAAAAAATTAAAAAAATAGAAAAAGAAGAAAACCTAAAAATATGAAGTTAAAAAAAATACCAAAAAATAGGGAAATAGGAAAAAGCACAAAAAATATGAAATTTAGAAAAAATACAAAAAAATGGAAAATTTTGGAAAAATATATGAGAAATTTGAAAAGTTATAAAAAAAATAGGAAGATTTGAAAAAATAGGGAATTTAAAAAAAATCTATAGATAATTTGAATATAATAGATTTTTAATTTAATTAAACTTAATATAAGAGATCGCTAGACCTGGATTTCGATTTAAATCTAACCCAAGTTGACTTAGTTCATTTGTGCAATAATTATACATATGAACAAAGTATAGGCCAATGACCTAATAGATAAGTACATTGATAAAGCATTAGGTTTAGTTAGAGTTTAAGGGTTCGAAACTCACTAGAGCCATAAAAGTTGTTTTTTTATCTTTTTTCTCTTAAACTCCACCTCGTGGTCACATGTCAAGTCGTTATTGGGCCACGTATCTAATTGCGACACGTGACAATTTATGATTAGTTGTGACAACAAATTTCCTTTCCCTCGTGTTTTTCTCCCCTTTTCCTTTTTTTCCTATTGCTTTCTTTTTTTTTAAAGATACAAAGATTGGGAAGGGGGGAATTGATTTTTAAAATCCACATACATACACACACACATAAGCAAGGTGAGGGGACCCATAAATCACAAATCCTCTCTCTCTCTCTCCACTGTCTTCCTCTCTCTCTCTCTCTCTCTCGATATTGATCCACCTCTCTCTCTCCATTGTCTCTCTCTCTCTCTCATACCCTCGGTCAAACACTTACAAATCTCTCTCACTCTCTTGAATGTTCATTCTCTCTCTCTCTTCGACTCTCTCTTACCCTACACACACAGACAGACCCTTATCACCTCCCTCACACATACAAAACACAGCTACACACATGTACGCTATTACCACCACCGACTGCCTTATCCCCACATAAAGTAGCCCTAGACACGCACAACACCCCCCCCCCCCCCCCCCCC
>JAMXBB010000001.1:157890561-157985118 GCA_024138015.1 Lumnitzera littorea | reverse complement strand
CCCCCCCCCCCCCCTCCCTCTCTCTCTCTCTCTCTCTCTCTCTCAATCTTCTCTCTATCCTTCACTCTCTTAGCCACTACAATCTACACAAACACAGCTTCCTACCGTCAATGCCATCCAAGTTGGATCTCTTTCAGCCTTCCACCCACATCCACTTTTGAACCAACTGCCACCACAACCCCCTATCCTCCATAACCAACATACGACGCTACATAGTAGCATACTCCATATCCAAACCTCTCTCTCTCTCTCACCAAACTTGACTAACAACCTATACGCGACTGAATCCATACTTAACCCTTTCTTCGACTCAATCCCAATCTAAGCACATTACAAACCACCCACACACAACCCATTCCCTCTCCTACCATCTACTAAAAACACCGCCCAAGCATCGACCACCACCTTAGGCTATGGCACATGGGCAAACCCACTATCTTCAATCCAATAGCCACAAAAGTGGCTTTTCCCATTTGTTTTGGTCATCGAAATAGCCTCTAAAACGCCATTTCAATTGTTGCTCAAAAGCTAACCTGAACCTGTAGATTCAAACCTATTGGTGCTCCGACCCCAACCAAGACTCGCCGAACCGACCCAACAAGTCTGACCCGTACCCACTTCTAGCTCCTTTGGTTTGGCCTTATTGTTTTAGTTTGGGCCCATGTCATTTTGATTTTCTATTTATTTATTTTTTGTTTCTTTATTTCGTTTTTTTTCTCTTATGTTGTAATTTATAACTAAAAAAACGAAAAAAAAGAGAAAAAAGAAAAAGAAAAGAAGAAGAAGTATTTTATTTTTATTTTTTATATTTTAGCTAAAAAAACCAAAAAAATAATAATAACAATAAAAAGTAAATAAATAAATAATAAAAATGAAATAATGATAAAAACCATAAAGTTACCATATCACTTAGAAAAACTATTATTTCAAATAAATAAAAGTAATTTATCATTTTCCAAATTAAGACATTTTTAAAATTTCCAAAAATCACACCAATTTAGGATTCTTTAGGAAATTTCTTCAAATATATCAAAATAGATAAAAACGTAAATCCTGCTATTAAAATTAGGTTAATCTTTCGGTTTTTTTTCGACTTTACTCAATTAAAAAACTAGTCTGATTCAATCCTAACTAACTCCAATTGAACCCTAATCAAAACTTGGTCAAATCGGATTCTAGTCCTTTAACCATTGACCCTTACATATATCTAGTTCAACCATCCAAACCTGGTTTGATAACATTGTTTTCCTTGAGCTTCTCATGTGCAACATAGTTTCTTTCTATGCTGACTGCTACAGGTATGAGAGATGATAATGATCGTATTTAGAGTAATGAAGAACATCACACTAGGGGTGAGCAAAAAAACGGCGAACCGTGAATTGAATCTAATTAAATCAAAAAATCGATTTTTTTGCGAATTATTTGATTTACAATTCGATTCAGTTATATATAAACGGTTCACGGTTTGATTCGAAGAAGCGAACCGAATCGTACCGTTTTGAACTGAATTGAACCATGTAGTTAAATAAAAAAAATTTATATAATTATTTTGTACTTCTTTATATTTTTTTCTATCAATCTTCATAAATTTCATCAAATTTTTCATTTGTTATTATTCTTTATCATAATTTTGTATTAATTATTAAGATTAAGTTAAGAAAATTTTATTTGAAATTTTATATTTATTAGAGATAAAAATGTTTAGTAAAAATTTAATACAACCGGTTCAAACCGTGGATCAAACCGAACCGAATCGATTTTAATTTAGTTCGAAAAATTTACGAATCGAACTGTATAATTAGATTTGACTTAAAAAAAAAATCGAACCATTATATTAAGTTTAATTCGATAAGGGGGACGAATCGTATCAAACTGAACCGCATCCACCTCTACATCGTACCATGCTTATCGTGCATCTACATTCTTAAGTTGGTTATGAAGCTAACTCTGACATGATTGACATAAAAGCAAGAATCTTAAGTTGGAGTTTCTACATTCTTATTTTACTCTTAAGTTATTCTAGACCGATTTCAATTATTTATAGCCTATATGCAAGGAAAACGTTAAGTAATAATAAATATAAAATCATATTATAGTACAAGTTTAACGTTTTAGATCAAGTAGATGTGTTCAAAATTCTAACGAATATTGAATCAATGATTTGTTACCATTACATTAGGAATTTAGGTGGTAAATACTAAGCAATTAGGGGAAAATGCAAAGAAAGGACTCTTAGATAGGGCTTGAATTTTTCAACCGTGTTATGTTTTTGTGTTGACAAGTTAACCTCTTTTCAGGACTTCCATCCATCTCTTATTAGTGAAATCTCATGTATCATGGACAGAGGTGTCGCAGTGAGTATAGAATTAGACCCTTAAATGCGTAGTCAAAAAAATTCAAACCTTTTTTTTGTAAAACTGTACAAGTGAGGGCCTTTTTATGCATTTTTTCTCTCACCTAATTATATAGTATTATGTATTAAAAACTTGTTATTATTTATTCATTTTGCATGTATGGTAATATAAAGTTTGTGCACGTACAGATGTGATCATTGTCTTGACTAAGTTTTGTGCCACATGATTTTAAAATTTAACCTCATGAAGATAAACACTAGGAACAAATCAAGTCTCATATATTAAATGGTCTGTACGTATATGAGAAATAATATTTTACTTTTCATTCTCTCAAATAAAGTTTGTGCACGTACAGATGTGATCATTGTCTTGACTAAGTTTTGTGCCACATGATTTTAAAATTTAACCTCGTAAAGATAAATGCAAGGGACAAATCAAGTCTCATATTTAAACGATCCCTATGTATATGAGAAATAAAATTTTATTTTTATACTCTCTAATATTGTTTATACTCTATTTATTTCCATTTTTTATGATAATTGTCCCTAGACCAATCCCAAATTATGCGTATTATCAAATCCAATATTTAATCACCTTATCGGAACTTGCATGTTTTGGAAATGGCAACCACAATATCCATCTGGTATTAGATTGGTTAGAGATGCTTTTTTTTTTTTAAATTATTATTGCCTGCAAAAGTAATTATTGAAAGCTAGAGATAAAGTTTGCAACCCTCGACATGAATTCGTACATGTGTATGTTTGTTACAAATTTATTAGCGATACTCGTGCACGGTAATTTAAAGTGATTTACACTTATCAAATTTTCCCACACTTAAGCTTTGATTGTCCTCAAGCAAACACTCGAAACAATTTCTTGCACATTTGACAAAACATCCATAGTAGTTTAACTTTGTGCATACCCCATTTTGTTCTTAGAATACAATAAACAATATTCTAAGACTAATTAAAGTAAAACACACTTCACTCTTACTATTTAATAGAAGCTTTCGAAGGTTCAAAGTCAAGACAAAGTCAAATAGATTGATGAAAATTGGTTATACTTCATCGACTATCTTAAGTGTATAAAAAACCTTCAATTACTTCTTAAAAAGACTAATCTAGAAGAAAAGTATATTACATCCATATTTCCACTTCTTTTATTGAATCTCTCCAAAATGACTTATACCTTGCATTCACCTTTTTTTTTTTTAACACATAAGAATACCAAATATCAGCAGCGAAGTCAGACTTCACTCTTCTAAGGAACCAAAGCTCACCCTTACTAACTTGATTCTTATAAATTCTTATTCAAATTTATAAAGACAAAAATTAGTAACGGATTTAGACTTCGCTCTTCTGAGGGACTAAAGCCTGCCCTTACAATTTCAATCCTTAAAATGCTTCAACTTATTCTAATTTGAAGAGATTTTCAAGAAGTATCAACAAGTGAACTATTTCATTTGCCCTTTTCATTCAAGATTACATGATCTCCCAAAAGTTATCGAAAAATAGATATACTACTTAGAAAATTTAGAAGCACAATCAATTAATTTTAAACTAAAGATTTCGATTCACTTCTAACCCCTAAACTCATTCATTAAATAGCAAGCAAGTGTGATTCACTGAGATTCTATCCCATAATCTTGATCATGTAAATTAAGTTCACAAGAATTAAGGCATAAAATTAACTCACTTACTTAATTGCTATTTTGTCAAATCCACAATCCATTAAATCAAGTCATACTTTGAAACAAACAAACTAAGTGAAAGATTTTTTTTATAAACATAATTTACCTCTCCCTACACTTAATGAGAGACATTGTCCTCAATGTTTGAAGGAAGTAAATAGAGGATAAGCATAAAATTTGAACAACGAGAAAGAGAAAAAAATAAGAAACAACAAAAACTAGCCTTCCCTAAAACACAAAGTTTGAGCAATTCATTTGATTCGTTATTGATTAGAGAGTACAGCTTCCAATACCAGGACAACTTGAACAACGGTAGATACTTGACCATCAAGACAAAACAACAAAACAAAAACAAAAGATGATAAGCTTGTGATACGGGAGTCTCCATAAAAATATACATCAGTAAAAGTAAGCTCTCAATGACAAGTGATCCTAAACTAACAAAACACATCAAAAGAAAATAACAAGAAAGAAACAAGTCAGTCATCTTCAGCTAATGTCTCCTCATCCAACCCATCTTCATCTTCCTCAGAGGACTCTTCTTCACTTCCATCCTCAACATCTTATCTAATTAGTGCTTGCTGAGCTTCATTATTGCCTTCTTCATCATCACTATCGGCTTTGTCAGAGTTGTCCTCATCATCACCAGAGTCCTGATCTTCAAACTCTTCATCTCCTCTTCCTTCTTCTTCTTGTGGAGCTAGTATTGGTAGGGAAACCGGAGGTTGACTAGGACCAGCTTCTTCCTGAGTTTGGGGACGAGAGAAACAGGAAGGTATAGTTACTCCCACCTTGGTGGCTATATTCTTCAAGAGCTCGACGATCCCCTTTTAAGTTTCCTTAATCTCAGCCACTTTAGTTTCTAATCTCTTTAGATTGATGACTGAGAAGCTAGAAGTTAAAGGTGCAAACTCAAGAGCTCAAGGGTCCTCAATATCCAAATCAGGATTCAAGACTCTTGTAATACCCTATTAATTAAAAGGGGTTCTTAGAAGTAGTTCAAGATCAACATAAGAGCGCTCAACTTATTACTTGTAGGCCACAACCTCAGATTCCTTAAAATCTTAGTAATTAGAACCCAACCCCCTCGAATATACCTTTACTCCTATCGAAAGCCTGCCAACGAAGTCCAAATGCAAGTAAAATACCCACATTCACCAAAAACCCCTTCAACACGCTATATATAGCGATAATAAATCATTCTCCCCCATAGCTCCAGGGCTCTCTTGCTTTCCATAGATTATCCTAACTAAAATACAATGGAAGACTCGAGCACCGGTCTTCTTTAAAGTAGAAGCCTTTGATTTACTCACCCTAAAACTACTTTCATTGGAGATTTCTCTCAAAAATTCAATTACAAAAGTTCTACAAGGTAAGCTCACAAGTAAATCAATAAACTCCTCATCTTTAAGCTCAATACGGGAATATAGCCCCATTGCCCATACGAATGTCAGCATATCAAAGGTGTAAGTCCTTCCAAATGCAAAGAACTCCACCTCATTGTCCATCTTGGAGCTAATATATTCATACTTAATTTTGAAGGATGATAGAAAAGCTAGAGTTGTTTGCCGATATGTCTTTTCTTACACTGTAAACAACTTTAGCCATGGTTCATGTTATGCCTCGAAGTCGCAAAGTCGCAAAGTCGCAACAGTCCCGCCGTGTAAACCATTTTATGATAGTAACTGGCCTCACAGTACCTACTATAGACATGATCTACACAAGGTGTCGACGACTCCTCGCTTTGAAGTAAACAATCCAATTAAAAGTTGAACTACAATTATGATAAATATTACAAATTTCTAATAAACATGTATAATTATATGTAAGTCCACAAAACTTCCCAGGAAATTCTACATAGTCACAACTGTTCACTAATTTACATAACAACTATCAGTTTTTCATTCTTAACTACAAAGTCACTCTAGTTACACATTATTACTAAGTAACTCAATCCTCACACCCCTGGCTTCAAAACGAACTAACCTCTGGGTAATTATAGGGCAGCATAGTACTTGAAGTGTTCAGAAATCAGGACCTGCAAAAGGATTTATAAAGGTATGAGCAACTACAGCTCAGTAAGTTGAATTGGAGACTCATGAATGCATATAAGCACAAACAAGATTATCAAGCAATTATTTTCATGTAATGCAACAATCAAGTGTCATCGCACAACGTAGTCCGGTCCGTTGTGAAATCAGAGAAATTTCACCCGCTCCAATCTGGGTTGAGGAGTTTCCATGTTATGCAGCAGCTCACAACCAAACCCAGGCTTGTGCAATGGAGACCTCGATCATCCCGCGACTACCTTTGAACCATTGACTTCACCCTCGCCGTAACCTCCTCTCCTGTCACTTAGTTCGACTAAGGATGAAAAAGGGACCATTTTGCAATCCTACACTATCCCTTTCGAAGAGGTCGGTATTTGGTTGGAGAATCCTATGATCCCCTAACGGGTTACAATGCATGACATTTTTGGTTATTAGAGTCGAATAAGATTAAATTTCATTTAAGGTGTTCAAACAATTTCACACCAATTCAATCAATCACAAAATCACTCATATTACAAATTCAGCACGAATTCAGATATATTAAACACATGCGTAAACTACTTACAATCATAACCATATACAAGCCTAAGTCTCCGAGTACCATAAAACTAGTACCCTATTACAATAAGTAATAACCCAACTTACTTGGAATTTCTCAATCGCCCAATTACTTAGTTACAAGCCGATTCGTCTCTGAGTGTCCTATAATACAAAGAGGTCTTTTTAGTACTTATACTTTAAGGATTCATATTCTAAGTTATAATTTAACTCTATTTTCCATGTATACCTATTATATACTAATAATTCTTTCTACTCTATTTCGAGGTTCGAACCCTAAATTTGATTCTAATTTTGAGTCCAAAGTCTTAAATATGCTTGAATCCTAATGTGAACTTAATCACATTAAGCTCAAGTAGTCAAATATCCTATTGGGTCTTAATGCAATATTCTAAACTATTCGGTACACGTTATTCTTAATTGGGGTATCGGATTTATCTCCGATGTGAGAAAATCTTACATTTTTATACAATTACCTAAAATTAAATCTTAATTCAAATTTAGTATTATTCTGATTTTTCTTCTAATATTATCTAAATAATGCTAATTTTTTAGATTTATTAATTTTCAATTCCACATATTACTAATTTCTTACAATAACTACCTAATTTCCTAAATTAACTATACTTAATACTCCAAAGGCTAGGATTAGGGTTCCACATCAGAGATTAACATCCCTAAACATCTAATTACTATCTAAATCAGTAATTAGTATCTTAATCACCTAATTAACCCAAAATTACCCAATTTTTCCATCATTTTAGGGCTAAAAATTAGCTTAAAAATTTCAAAAATTAATTTTAAAAAAATGGCTTCATAGCACTGTTCTATATCACATAAGCATTCTACAGAAAAAATTGAGCTCCAAACTACACTCCTAAGCTTATTTATTTCTCGTTCTAATCAAACTTGATTTTGCTCAATTTGTTAAGAACCCTATATTTTCAGACATGACTAAACTAAATCACTATTTTTCCCTAAATCTACATATAATAAAACCTTAGAATAATAAGTTTCATAATTTTCTAGGCAAAATAACTAATTTTACAAAATTATTCAAAATCGGGACAATTAAGGGACTCACCAGTTCGATGATTTTTGGTCGTCTAAATCCAGTCTAAGTGCGTCGGCCGACCTAGACGGTAGGGCTGGAGTGGTGTGGTGGTGGTGGCTCGGTCCCAAGTGATGGTGAGATGTGGATTTGGCTCACCAGCCGAATCTACATAGTTTCCTTTCCCTTTTTTTTCTAGATTTTCTCTCGAATTTTTGAGGTTTCCTAATTTTCTCTTATGCTAAACTGTCCAAAGGAGTTCTCTGAAATTTTTCCCTATTTATAGACATTTTGGGTAATTAATATGCATTAATTTGACTTGACATTGCCCCATTTTCTTGATTTTTGACTTTTGTGTTGCTTAATTCTAATTGGTTAATTTTTCTTTTTCAGATTCTGACCTGCCACGACCATATTTGCATTAATCCACACTCTTCTGATTTTTCTTAATTAATTTAATAATTTTCTTTAATTATTTACTAAGTTTTTGGCCAATTTAAATAATTTCGCGTATTTTTATCTACACGTAAATACATGTGAGATATATGTGAACATTCCTAATTATTATTTAGGTCATTCTATGATTTTTAGTATACATATAATCTATCTCTACTAATTTATTAGGTATTAAATTACACTTTTCGCCTTTTCGATAATTAGCAATTATTATACTTAAAATTTGCAAATTTTATAATCTCCTATTTTATTACTTATTTTCTTAAATTCAAGTTTACGAGGTTATTTTTACTAATATTTCTCTCCATAGTTTATAATTCGGGTTTGATCGGATCCTTTAACTGATCACCTTAAACCTTGTGCTCTAAGTTCAATCCTACAATCTCTTGACTTAACTTTAAGGCTTACAGTTCACTTCCCAATAACCATTGCATAGCTATCTTCAAACCAAACTCCCTAAGGATGTCCCAATCCACCACACAATGCCTCTTAATTAGCTTCTTCACTATAAATTCCTTGAATCTTTGTTTTTGCTCATCCGTCTTAGCGGCCAGTAGAGCAACTGATCGACTAGAACTTACTGTGTCAAAATGTCAGGGAGGAGGAGAAGGAGACCAATTAGCTCTTGGTCATTTATTCTAAGAAGTAGTTGAACGTTTTGGTGCCATCTGTAAATATCAGTTGTTAGTTCAAACTTATATATAATTTAAGCACACTTCAATTCAAGCAAACCTAATTCGATTTATTGCTACTTACGAATATAACACATCTATTAACTAATCATGATCAACCCTATTCAAATTCTATACACTCACTACAAACAAATTCAACATGACCTAACTTGGAGCCATAACATCAACTAAGGATGAATGTCTTCCTTTTACTAAACATACTTAATGTTACATTATTGTACATAACAAAACACTTCCATTATACAAAATAGAAACTAGCAATGCACTTCTACAAAACACATAAGTACAATGATAAGACGAATTCATTAACTTAGGCTCAATTTGCAATAATCCTTAATTCTACTATTATCCAAAGGAATTAAGGTTTCATTCTGAGTAATGAACTTATACTACACTTCCATAAATTCATGCAAATTCAAAGTCTAAGGATGATATAAAAAACCTAAAACTACTATAACAACACTTTCACAAATCATAGCAAACATAGACAGATAAACCCTAAAATTACATGAAACGAATCAATATATACGTTAAGAAAAATGAAATGAAAAAGAGGGAAATCATCCCTTAGAAGCGTATTATTGTGCTGAGAATGATCGAGCAAGTGTTAAAATGGTGCAAGTTTTTCGTAAGGGACAGGCATGGAGAGTGTTCTATTATGGGGTTGAAGTTTAAAATGTGAGAAATGAGGAGAGAGAGAGGGAAATTTTTTATATAGTGAGGCGACAGGAACCTTTTTAAGCTTAACCACGGGTATGATAACTCCTGTGATAAGCTCTGTACCTAAAATTTTTATAGAATTACAGCCTTCCCTCTTTTATAGTTACGGGTGTGATGACACCCATAATTGATACTATGGCTTTACATTTCACAATTATCTTATCAAATCACGACTGTAATATTGTGAAAAACTCCCAGGGAATTGATCATGGCTATGATTAAGATGTAAACTCTTACAAGGGATTGATCATGGGCGTGATGAATAGGTAGATTAGCCCTATTAATTTATCCCGATCATGATGGATCCCGTAATAGATGTTTTACTTGAAAAATTCAAATACTTACCTTTATCATGGCCGAGATGCATAGTGAACTTCCAATTTCCATTCACGTCCCCATACTTATTGAATTCTTCTCTTCTCTCTAAATTTCCATAACTTTCACTCTATGATCTCTTTCCTTGTACATGAAACTATAAACAAAACAATTCAAACAATCCAAACCACTAACAATAACAACAATAAATTAAAATTAAGACTCAACAATTCTCAAAGTACTTGAAACAAAAAAAAAAAAAATGAAATTGAAAGTCTAATAAATAAATAAAAAATAAATAAATAACTAAAAACATGCTTGTTTAACGTCTCAAGCTCGATGTTTCCAGAATATGCAGCTTCATTCCTTGACTAGAGAAGTCTTAACTCCTCCTTGCCTTGAAGTTATAGCCTGGACTTGTTCTCTCAGATTTGTCTCAGTATTCCCTAAAAAAAGATCCCGGAACTCTTTCGGAAAGTGCTTTTGGAATTTGCCCCACTTGATTTTCCAAATTATGGATCAACGCCCCTTGATTTCTCAAAGCAATTTCAGTGGCCTGGTGACATGCTTTGGAAGTCCCAATGTATTGAGCCAACATCTCCTCAATGGAAATTGGTTTAACTTGAAGAGGTGGCATTTTTTTTTTTTAAATCTAAGAGGTTGAATATTAGCACTCTGACCAGTGTTGTTACCCCATTAGAAATTTGGATGATTTCTCCAACCCAGATTATAGGTGTTACTAAAAGGATCATTTCTAGGTCTAATCGGGTTCCCTAGGTAGTTAACTTCTTCCACTTGATCAATCTTGGACGGGTTGGTCAACTCTGAACCTGTAACTGCTAAAGCTTTGTTCTAGCCCACTGTGAGACTATCAATTTTCCTTATCAACACTTCCACCTTATGTGCTAAAGCAGAAGTGGCATCCAATTCATGTTTCCAGCCAACTTTCTTCCTCTTCCTCTTGTAGATGACCACTAGTAATGATTATTGACCTTGTCTTCAAAAAATTGAATGCATTACTCAGGTGACTTATGGTTCAGGCTTCCTTCAGTGACTGCATTAAGGAGTTGCTTAGTAGTGTAATTCAATCCATTATAGAATGTTTGAACTTAATGCCAATCCAGAAGACCGTGATGAGGATACTTTCATAACAATTCCTTCCACCTCTCCTATGCTTCATATAAAGTCTCTGAATCCATTTGACTAAAAGAAGAAATATTTACCCTTAGCTTAGTTGTTCTTAAGGGTGGGAAATACTTTCTCATAAATAGTTCAACCATTTCTTACCAAGTATTAATGATATTCCATAGCATAAAGTTAAGCTACTGCTTTGCATTAGACCTTAGTGAAAACGGGAATAGCCCAAGTCTGATAGCATCCTCAGAAACTCCACCTATTTTGAATGTGTCATATATCTCTAAGAACTATTGTAAATGGTTATTAGGGTCTTTGTCACTGAACCCATCAAACTAAACACATTGCTAGATCATTTGTATGATACTCGACTTGATTTTAAATGTATTTACTTGAACTCTAAGCCGAGCTATATTGGTACTAGCCCCATCTAAGCTAGGCCTACAATAATCCAACATTGTCTTGAGAGCTATAGGCAGATTTACTCCTAGCTTGATTTTCGTTCATATTACATTTCGATTCACATCAAGATGTGGGTCTAAATTCAATGGTGGATCACCTTAGATACCATCTTCTAGATTTAAGAACTAATTTCCTACTAGTAGCTCAGCGTTTTGATCTAGGTTATTTATTCTAGATCTCAACAGTTCTCATGCTCTTAATTCTTTATTGGCTGAAATTTGCTTATCAAAATATTCTCGAACTTTCTTTAAGTTACTTCTAAGTCTTCTCTCGGGTTCAGGATTGAAGTCAGCTAGATCAGTTATGCTGCTTCGAGTCATCAACTGCAATTTAGCAAATAATCAAATATGAGCACAAGAATTTCGACTAAACTACTAACAATTATAAAAAGAAAAATAAAGGTTAGAAAAACAGGAATCCTAATATTCCTAATAATGATGTTGATTTTTCCTCGGCAACGGCACCAAAAACTTAATCACCTCTAAAAAGAGCTTCCAAGTTTTACAATTTCTAAACCTATATCTTATCCTTAACTCGGTTCGACAGACAAGTGTACTTATCGTTTTATATCACGGATGAGTATAGGGTCGTCTCCACTGGGAAAATGACTCAAACACTAGTACTTAATAATTTTCCTATTATATAGCAGTCAAATTTACTAAGTGATTGATTATTAAGACTCTAATTGTTAACTAAACTATACTAATCTACAAACTAAAATGATTAAAACAATGATTACGAGAACAACTATAGAAATACACTTAACATTCATACTTGCTTCATCATTTAGTATCATCTTACCAAAATACTTTTCATCTTAATACTAGTTAACTGTGGGAAATTACAATATATAAGCATTCTTCTCAAAACTACTTACTCCTATTCCTAATTGTGTCTATTGTAATCTCTTCCTAATTAACAGCCAACTAAGATTGCATTAATGTCGTGTTAATGTATCGATTTCCCTACGGATGTAGTAACTTTCCTAATAATATCTCTATTATCAGGAATAAGTTGTTCTAATAAAATAAATCTATTTAATAGAATTGTCTCTAGATATATTCTATTGAAATCTGTCCTAAGTCAATGTCATGCACTACACCATACTTGAATTCATTAAATACCATTCATCGGATTCAATAAACATCAGGAAATTAGTTTTTTAAGCAATTGATCATACTAATGACGTAACAAGTCCTAACGGATTATTCACACATGATGAAACAATAATACAAACTAACATGAAACATAATTACACAGAAATAAATCATGGAATAAGTGAAAATTTAAAAAAAAAAAAGACCCTTTTATTCCAGTGAAGAAGTCTAACGAATACACGAACAATAAATTCTCATTATCTCTCTCAAGTGATTTTAAGAATAGTACAAGATACAATACTTAGAAACTATGCAGCATACAAGTTGGTACAAAAATGGGGGAATGGATGTGGGTCTCAGTAGATGGTATGTTGTTCTTGATGATTTTTTCTCTAAAAAGATTGATTCGCTACCTTGATTAGTTGTGGTATTTTATATTCTCCCTATCAAAGGACTCGAATCTACTTCAAAGCACTACCTGACGTTCTCCATGTACTGGTTCGCATGAAAAGGTAAAAAAGAACAATTGTACCCCTTCCATCATGCCCATGACTCAAGGCGTGATAGTCTCAGAAGATACTTTTGTTCACCACTTACGGTCGTGATGAATGCAGTGAACTCCTCGTCGCATTATTAGATCTCATCACGCCCTTGACCATAGATATGATCATCCTTCTGCTATTCAATCACAGTTGTAATTGATAAGGGGATTGGCCAAGCTTCCTTGTTCACGACCATGATTGATGGCGTGACCAGGATTGTATTCTTTATTGCTTCATTATCACGCTTGTGATTAATGTGACTTTACTCATTTCTTCCCCTTCATGGCCATGACTGACTTAAAAGTTGTTATTCTTGTGTATACTTCATCCCTTTGCTCGTGATTTATATGAAATTATTATTTTATACAATTAAGTACCTAATCTAAAGAATTAAATCACATTTCTGATCAATTCTATATCTAAACATACTTTAAAAGTGTAAAGTAATTTACACTTATCAGAAATAATATTGAAGTTGATGTCAAATTTATAGGAACCATTTACTTAAATTTAGAGAATGGTTTTCCATTGGTTTTAGAAAACATCTTTTACGTACCAACTTTTAGAAGAAATTTGATTTTAAAGTTCACTATTGGACAAAAAGGGATGTTCTTTTGGTTTTAGTAATGGAAAAGTTGAATTATCTTTGAATTCTCAACTTATTGGTCATGGTGTTTTGAGTGATTGATTGTATATGATGCATTTGGCTAGTAATAAATATGCTTCTTTGAGTGTTGAGAATATTGTTTCTAAAAGGAATTTGATTAAATGTTATGGCACAAAAGATTAGGTTATATCTCTAAAGAGAGAGTCAAAAGATTAGTTAAAACAGGAATTCTTCTTTCTCTTGATTTTGGTGACATGGGAACTTGTGTTGATTGTATTAGAGATAAACTCACCAAGGTCAAAAAACAAGGTACAACTCATAGTTTAGACCTTTTACAGATAATTCATACTGACATTAATGAACCTTATTTGCCCACGTTGTGTGGTAATAAATATTTTATTACTTTTATTGATGATTTTTCTTGTTATGGTTACGTTTATTTGATAAATGAAAAATGCGGTGTTCTTGAAAATTTTAAAATTTCCAAGCTTGAGGTTGAAAATCAATTAGGGAAGGTCATTAAAATTATAACATTTGATTATGGTGGTGAATATTATGGCAAACATAGTGATATAGGACAGCATATGGGTTTGTTTGCCAAATATTTACAAGTGTGGGATTGTTGCCCAATATACCATGCCTCAAAGTCCTAAACAAAATGGTGTGGCTAAGAGACGTAATTACACTCTCAAAGATATGATGAGTCGTTCCAATTTACCTACTTTTCTTTCTTTTCTCCAATATATTAGGTTGATGATCCAATTTCACCACTTGGTAGGTGCTTCCATCCCTTCGATGTGATTTGATAATGTTGGAGAATCGGCTTCCCTTCTTTATCCTTAAAGGGCTTTTCAGGCTGATTGAGAAGAAGAAACCTAAAGAATCATCTTCGAAGCTACAGGAACTGGCTGTCGATTTCTTTAATCTTGTACTATCTAGAGCAATTCCCATTACTTTAATAAACTACTTTACAATGAAATACAAACATCTACTTCATCTCTTCCGCTTCAACTTCATAGCAACTATCAATCCACCACCATCGCAAGGGAAAGCTATGTCACCCAATCATTGCACTTCAAAACTTAAAGATGCTGGAGTTACATTTGAAACGTAGAGTGGACACAAACTGATAGACATTGATTTTCAAGGGGGAACTTTGCAGATGCCTCAACTAACCATCAGAGATGATACTGTTCCTGTCTTCTTAAACTTTTTGGCCTATGATCAGCCTGATGAGAAGGCTAGCTCATATTTCACAAATTACTTTGTGCTTGTGGACAGCCTGATCAATGAGCCAAAAGATCTTGCACAATTGTGGAATCATAAAGAATGAGCTGGGAAGCAATACAAATGTGGCTGACCTTATCATTAAACTTCGCAGGGAAATTGTGTTTGACGAGGAAAGTTGTCACTTGTCTAATCCAATGAAGAACATGAATATCCGTTGGACGGATCATCATAAGTGCCCCATCCTTGTCTGGTGTAGAAGGATGTGGAAGAAATCTAATCCATGGAGAGTCTTATTAGTTATTGCTATCCTTTTGCTATTGTTTCTTACAAGATCTCTAACCTATTACACCATTTGTTTGTATCATCATCCAATGGATGGAATAGCACTCTGCATTAGCTCTTACTAAATATATTATGGTCCAAGCTCGGTAAATTCGTCACCTTTTTGGCTGCAAACATCTTGATAATGGGAATAACGTTTGAGTGTTGTTGTTAACGAAACAGTTTCCAGGAATAATGCTGAAGATTTTGATGTTGAATCCATGCTGTCAAATCCCATTAGGAAAGAAAGGTGAAATCCCTCCACATGGCTCTCCAGAACATAATTCAGTGTTGGCTAAAATCTTGTACAGACATCAGCAAGTCCGGGCTTTTAGACTAAGACATTCATACTCTATACCTCTTTTCATCTCTGTTCATATTTCGCTTGCATCTATTCTTGTCAGTTTTGCATTAATGTAAACCGTAGTTCATGTTCAAGTGGGAATCCTTATATTAACTTTACTTCTAGGAAGTAGGCAAACACCCATGATATGAGTCAAGTTTGCAACTTTAGCCTATTAATCCACATACATTATTGAGTCGCAAGTACATGATACCCCTAGAACCTATCTCATTTGGTCAAGTGTATTGCTCATTTTATCGTCTATCAAGCAAGATTTGCAACAACCTCAATATGGCTTGCAAAGCCATTCCACCCTTAGTTATATTAAGTCATGTGCTTGGCAAGTTTCAGTCAAAATCTCAACCACGATTGAGATGAGTGTCGCATAATAAATATATAGCTAATACCAAATCTAAAAGTTTAAATTTTTTAGATGGGATAGAGACGGTGCAAACCTCAACAGGTATTAATGAGCTTCTTGTTTACAACACAAAGAACAGACTTTTCTGATACATAGCTTGTTGGTGGGCCTTTCAAACCTTTGGAATGAATAAAGAAGTTTGGTGGCTTCAATAGTAACTCTACACCTTGTGCAACATTTTTTTTTTTTTTAAAGAAATTCTTCAAGCATTTGTGCATGACAATTGCACCTATTTTTATTTATTTGGTAGAAAAGGCCTATCAAGTGTTGACTAAGTATAAGCTAATAAATCATCTTTATTCATGTAGGACTTCATTTTCTTCCCAACGGTTTGGATTTCATTTGGAAACCCATATCAAATCTAAAAACTCCGTCTACTGATCTCTTTTATTGTCGAGCCTGGTTTTTTACTCTCTCGGTTCTTTTATAAAATTAGGTTTTCTCTAAGCCAACCAATATTAAACCCTTACCCGTTTAATATTAGCTCTCAACTAAGGTTTAAAGAAAACCATTTTTTCAATTTAAAAAGGGATTGGAGTTGCTACCTGATCGAAGTCAGGAAAAAGGGTTAAGTTATTATCAATTGGGTGGATTAGCTATAATTTAGCAACCGATCTATCAATTAAAAAAAAAAAAAACAATTTGTAAAACGATTGTTTTTTTAAACCAGAGATTTAGGTCTGGGGGCTAATTTATTAAACCCTAAACGGGTATCACTTTTTAACTTTCCGAATTTAACTTCGCTTTTCAAATATACCCTTTTTAATTTCTAAAAACATCTAATTATGATACATGCGACTAAATTGATTAATTTACATAAATATCTAAAAATAGAAAAAACTTTCCATATTTTAAGTCGCCCCATACTTGCATATGGGTGCCTACGTACCTGTTATTCGGGATCAAACGTCCATAGTTCTTTTAATGAAAATTATAGCGGGTAGATTGATCTTAATTTTGGAAAAATCGCTGGGTTTACTTTGTTACCCCTTTTGAGTTGATTTGAGAAAAAAATTATAAGAGATCCTAAGCTAGATTTTATTTTTGGAAAACCTTAAATGCTTTAATTTGGAAAAGATCTATTTTATTTTTATTTAAAAAAATTTTGATTTTCTAAGTGTGAAAAATAAATTTTCTGGTTTTACTCTATTTTATTATTATTTATTATTTATTTTATTTTTTTATTGTTCTTCTTATTTAAAAAAATAACATAAAATACTTTCTATTCTTCTTTTTTTTTCTTTTCTTCTTCCTTTTTTTTCTCTTTTTTTTATTACATTTACATAGATAAAATAAATAATTGAATAAATAAAACAAAACAAGGAAAATAAATAAATAAAAAAGAAATCGGGCGAAGGCAGTAGGATGCAGGGGTCGAACTTGGGTTACGGGTCGGGTTGGACTACTGAGTCGAGTCGCGGGTCAGTCCTTTGGTCGGGTCAAGTCAGACCGCTTACAATTCTTCTTCAGCAATGTTGGGTAGGGGTGGTTGAAGATGATTTAGACCAAATTCTTCGGGGGTAAGGGAAGATTTGTGTGTTTGGGATTGGATTTAGGGGGGATAGGCCAAGTGCTGTTGCCTAGGGTGGTCGTTTGGCGGTTGTCGGAGGTAGCGGTCGACGGTGGTGCTTGGGCAACGCTGTTAGGGGGCACGGTGGGGGTCAAGAGAGGTTGTGTTCGGGAGCTAATGGAGTATGGGTTACGGCCGTGATGTTGGGTTGTGGTGGTGGGCTCAAAGAAGAGAGATGTGAAGAGAGAGAGAGAAAGAGAATCGCGAGAGAGAAGGAAAGGTTGGGAGTTGATTTTGAAGCTCAAGGATGGTTCTCCTGCTCATTGAGGTCTCTATTTATACTTAAATTTCAAGCCAGCAACAAAGGAAAGCTCAAATCGAAGTTAATCGGAATGGCCGAATTTTCAATTTTTTTCCAATCTTTGAAGCTCACTTTGAATGCATAATTAACTGAACTTAGATGCGTTTTCTATGCTGATTCATAGTAGGCTATGTCTAGTGCGAGATTGATGCAAGAAACCATGAGCCTGTATGTGGAATTTGTGCAAAAATTGAAGCTAAAGTAGAGGGAGTGGGCTGTTCTTGAGAAGGAAAGATGAGGAAAATTGGGAGAAAAATGGAGGAAAACCGAGGGAAAGAAGGGAAAGTGCTGATGTAGCACCACGTCAGCTGACTCGACAAACCCCTACCTGCCACCTGTCACACTTGACACGTGGCAGTTGATGTGGCATCCCATGTGGCTGACATGTGGCACCACGTCAGCAAAGGCCATTCAATCCGATTATGCCACGTGTCAGGATACGTGGCATAATTAGATCCTGACATGTGGCAGTCTCTAATGTAAGAAAAACAAAAAGTAAAAAAAAAAAGCCTTCTTACCTTTGCTAAGTTTTGAAACCAAGACCTCATGCTTAATGCTAATATTATGTCCATATGCTGTGCTTTGTCCATATGTGCAATTAAATTGCACATATGGACTCGATTAACCTAGGCCATATTTAAATTTAAGCCCAAGTTTAATGGCCCAACTTCTAAATCTAAATTTAATCTAACGAAATGTTATTTTCTAAAATCTTTTATTTATTTTTTTATTTTTTATTTTTATTTGTGATTTTTTCATATTTTCTTATTTTTTGTATTTTCTAAATTTCTTATTTTTTATGCTTTTTTTCCTATTTTCTTATGTTTTTTCTAGAATTTCTATTTTTCTTCATTTTTTGGGGCTTTCTTTAATTTTCTATTTTTTGAACTTTTTTCTAATTTAGGACCTTATAACCTAATTTGAAAAATATAAGAGAGCAAAAATTAGGTATCCATAGCTATTCCTCTTTATGGTAAAGTTTGAACAAAACTTTGTTACAAAGATAAAACAGACACTATTTTTACCCCAAGAATGGATTTTATGCTAGAAAGTGGTACAGCTAGCTTACTATCCTAAGTCTAATCCATTAGAGATTTTGAGAAGAGAAGGATAGTGCTCTAAGAGATGGCCGAAAGACAAAAAGAAGAATTGAAGTTTGGTCATGCTTATATAAACTGACAAAGTGAAGTGAAACGGGCTAAGCGCTCCTTAAGCTGGCTAAGTCCTTAAACTAAGTTAAGAAAACTTGATCGTGCCCTGATGAGTTGACTAACCAAGGTAGGCAAAGCGTTCCTAGAGCTGACTAAGACCTTAAGAAGGATAAGCGAACTTGGTTGTATCCTAATAAGCTAACTAACCAAGGCAGGCAAAGCACTCTTAAAGCTGGCTAAGACTCTAAGAAGAATGAGCAAACTTGGTTGTACCTCAATGAGTTGACTAACTAAGGCAAGCAAAGTGCTCCTAGAGCTAGCTAAGACCTTAAGAAGGATGAGCAAACTTGAAAGGCTAGTTAAGAAGATGATGAAGGTAATTGCTTTATGAGCCGGTTAAGAGAAACTTGGTGAAAGAAAGTGCCTTACGGAACTTGGTGAAGAGAGGGGCTTGTTTGCAAGAAATTTAGAAGGATGAACTGAGCTAAGATCGTGTCTTCATAGGTTGGCCAAATACTAAATGCAGAAAGTAAACGCCTCTAGATTGGTTAAAAAAGATTGTCGGGAGTAAAAGTGGTCTAAATGCAAGAAAAAAAAAATTGGTATACTAACACTGTATAGAAATACTTACTTGGTCTTTGTCGATAGCACCCAATCCGTTAAACCTTTTTTGAAAAGCCCTAATTGGAAAATTACTAACTATTGTTTTAGTCCCTTGTTATCAACCTAGATGTTCTTGACCTACAACGTTCGAGACTTTGCTGGTTCTTTTTGGAGAAATCATGGAGATTAGCCCGACGCAAGAAAACCACCCACTAATTTTGTTTCTTTGGAACTTTTATGAACCCAAAAGCTTCATTTCCATCTACCGTGATTACTTACTTAAGTTTCACATTCCTCTAAAAAAATAGACAATAAAACTCCCCATTGAGGGGGATCAATCCATAATAAAGTATTTAAAGAATTTTGTTAATTACCAATGTTCTAGATCTCATTCTTGAACTCCTCTCGTATTTGCAGTATATAGGTTTGATTAAATGAAGTCAAGGGAATTAAACCTATCCATGGAGAGGGTGATTATTCCAACAACGACAATGGCCAAGGATACCAAATTTGCTTATAGATAATGAAAATTGGACTACAATGACATTCAAAATGACTGGCATTTTCGTGTTTTGAGCAAAATTCCCATTGATTTCTTATGGATAGTACAATTTTACAGCGTCAGCATTTACAGGGTCTCTCAAATCTAGACCATCCATTTGGGATAAAATCAAAGCCCCTCCTGATAATACTCGCTTCACGACATAAGGACCCCTGTAATTGGGGGCGAATTCCCCTCTAGAGTCTTGTGCATTGGGGAGAGCTTTTCTTAACACTAAATCTCCTTCTTTGAGGTTACGAGGTCGCACCCTTTTATTGAAGGCCTGAGCTATTCTTTGTTGATAGCATTGATTATGATACAAGGCTGTCAATCTCCTTTCATCAATTAGATTTAGTTGTTTGATGCATTTTTTTACCTAATCGACTTCGTCCAAATGACTTTCTGATAGTACCCTGAGTGATGGGATTTCGACATCTACTGGTAACACTACTTCAGTGCCGTATACTAAAGAGTATGGTATTTCCCCAATCGACGTTCTGATGGAAGTCCGATAGGCCATAAGTGCGAAGGGTAACATCTCATGCCAAACCTTATATGGAACAGCCATTTTTTTTATGATTCTTTTGAGGTTTTTGTTTGCTACTTTGATAGCTCTATTCATTTGGGATCGATAAGGAGTAGAGTTCCTATGAATGATTCGGAATTGCCGGCATAATTTTGTCATAAGCTTGTTGTTAAGATTGGTGCCATTATCAGTGATGATTGTTTCAAGAGTCCCATACCGAGCCAAGATGTCCCTCTTGATGAACTTAACTATGACCCCTTTAATAACATTCAAGTATGATGAAGCCTCTACCTATTTATTGAAATAGTCGATGGCAACTAATATGAAGCAATACCCATTAGACACTCTTGGAGTAATAGGGCCGATGATATCTATGCCCCACATTGAGAAAGGCAATGGTGCTAAGGACCACATGACGGGGCGTTTATCTTATTCACATAAACTTGGCATAAATAACAATACCTAACATGTTTGATGCAATCACTTTCCATTGTTGACCAATAATACCTTAGCCTCATGATTTTCTTTGCCAACATGTACTCATTCATGTGAGGGCCACATACTCCTTCATGTACCTCTTTCATTAAATTCTCAACCTCTTCATCAGCCACATACCTTAAGAGTATACCGTCAAATGAGCGTTGGTATAAGGTGGACTCGCTTACTAAGAATTGGGTGGCTAGTTTACTAATCATCTTTTTGTCTTTTTTCTTAGCCTTTTCAAGGTATGCATCTTGTTGTAAGAATACCTTAATATCATAATACCACGGTTTTTAGTCGTTTATACCCTCAATCGTTAGGTAGAAGGCAGACTTGTCTTCAATTTCAATAAAAAGGGGCTGAATCTCGACTCCATCAGATATCTGGATCATAGATGCTAGCGTAGCCAAAACATTAGCAAATTGGTTATGAGTCCTTGGTACGTGATTGAAGGTGACTTCTGTAAAACTTTCCGTTAATTCCGTCAAATGTTAGTAATAAGGCACCAGCTTAAGATCTTTAGTTTTGTACTCTCCCCATGCTTGGCTAATAATGAGTAAGGAGTCCCCATACACTTCTAATTCTTGAATGTCTTTCTCTAGGGCCATCTTGAGTCCCATGATGCATGCTTCATATTCTGCAATATTTTTAGTGTATAGGAAAACAAGCTTTATGGCTACAAGATATTGAGTACCTTTAGGGGATATTAGTATTGCCCTAATTCTACATCCAGACATGTTGGCTACACCATCGAAGAACATTTTCCATTTTGGTGGCTCGTCATCCTTTCCTTTATCAGAGTTTCCTTCGACCACTAAGATACCCTCATCGGGGAAATTGACTTATACTTCTTTGGGAGTATTATCAGAGGGGTTTTCTACTAATTGATCTGCCAAAGCTTGCCCTTTAACTGAATTTCGATTTACATATGTAATGTCGAACTCTGATAGTAGCACTTGCCACTTTAAGATTCTGCCAATTAAGGTTGATCTTTCTGCCAAGTACTTCAGGGGATCGTGTTGAGTCAATAATTCCACCTGGTAGTAAAGTATGTATTGTTTGAGTCGGTGCATTACCCAAACCAACGCACAACAAGTTCTTTCAATTTCTAAGTATCTCTGTTCCCCTTAGGTGAATTTTTTGCTCAACTAATATACAGCTAATTCCTTTCCTTCTTCATCTTTCTAGCCAAGCATACACCCCATGGACTTTGGTAATATCGTCAAGTATAGGAATAAAGGCTTCTCAGGTTTCGGAGCTACCAGAATTGGAGGGTTCATGAGGTATTCTTTGATTATTGTAAAGGCCTACTCATACTCTTCATCTCAGTTGATCTTAGCATTCTTTTTTAACAACTTAAATAAAGGACGATACTTGTCTGTGAGTTGGGATATGAACAGAGCTATATAGTTTAAAGGGGCTTAACAAATCTCTGATTTCTTTACATGTGCGTGGTGGGGGCAGGTCAACTATCACTTTAACTTTGTTAAGGTCCACTTTAATGCCCCTTTGGCTAATTATAAAACCTAATAACTTCCCTGATTCGCCTCGAAAGTACACTTCTCTAGGTTGAATTTTAGTTAGAATTTTCTCAACCTATTAAATAATCTCCATAGATTTTCCATATGATTTTTGTAAGCCCTAAAGCTAAGCTAAGTAACCGTAGGATTGAACTTAGAACCCAAGGTTTAGGGCGATCAGTTAAATGATCCAATCAAAGCCAAATTATAAACTATTGAGAGAAATATTAGTAAAAATGACCCCGTAAACTTAAATTTAGGAAAATAAGTAGTAAAATAAAAGACTATAAAATTTTCAAATTTTAAACATAATAATTGCTAATTACCAAAATGACGAAAAGTGTAATCTAATAACTAAGAAATTACTAGAGATAGATTATATGTATACTAAAAATTTTAGAATGTCCAAATTAATAATTAGGAATGTTCACGTGTACCCTACATGTATTTATGTATAGATAAAAATATGCGAAATTACTTAAACTGGCCAAAAACTAAGTAAATAATTAAAGAAAATTATAAATTAATTATGGAAAAATCAGAAAAAAAATCAAAAGAGGATAAGATAATCCAAATCAAGTCGTGGCAGGTCTAGATTTGTAAAAGAAAAATCAACCAATAAAAATTAGACAACATAAAAGCCAAAAATCAAGGAAAATGGGCAAAGTCTTATCAAATTAATACATATTAATTACAACAAACGTCTATAAATAAGGGAAAATTTTCCAGAAGTCATTTGGACAGTTTAGCATTTGGGAAAAATAGGAACACTAAAAAAATCGAGAGAAAATTCAAAAAAAAAAAAAAAAGAAAACTGTGCAAATTAGGCAAGTGAACCAAACCTATCTCTCACCATCACTTGGGACCGAACCACCACCACCACCCTACACTAGACCCACCGTTTGGGCCAGCCAACAACCTTGGACCAGCCGACAACCTTGGACTAGGTTTGGACGGCCAGGAAGCTTCGAACCGGTTAGTCCCTTATTTACCCCGATTTTTGAATAATTTTGTAAAATTAGTTATTTTGCCCAGAAAATTATGAAACTTGTTATTCTGAGGTTTTATTATATGTAGATTTAGGGAAAAATATTTATTTAGTTTAATTACTTCTGAAAATATAGGATCCTTAATAAATTGTTCAAAACCGAGCATGATTAAAACGGAAAATAAATAGGCTTAGAAGTGTAGTTTAGAGCTCAATTTTTTTCTGTAGGATGCTCATATGATGTAGAACAGTGCTAAGAAGCCATTTTTTTTAAATTAATTTTTGAAATTTTTAAGTTAATTTTTAGCCCTAAAATGATGGAAAAGTTGGGTGATTTGGGGTTAATTAGGTGATTAAGATGTTAATTACTGATTTAGATATTAATTAAATGATTAGGGATGTTAATCTCTAAAGTGGAACCCTAATCCTAACCTTTGGAGTATTAAGTATGGTTAATTTAGGAAATTAGGTAATTAATATAAGAAATTAGTAATATGTGAAATTGTAAATTAATAAATCTAAAAAAATAGGGTTATTTAGATAATATTATAATAGAAATCAGAAAAATAATAAATCTGAAATAACATTTAATTTTAAGTAAATGTCTTAAAATGTAAGATTTTCACACATTGGAAATAAATCCAATATCTCAATTAGGGTTAGCGTGTACCGAATAGTTTAGAATACCAAATTACGACCCAATAGGAAATTTGGACACTCGAGCTTAATGTGATTAATTTCACATTAGGATTCGAGCATATTTAAGGCTTAGGAATCAAAATTTAAAATCTCATTTAGGATTCGAACACCGAAATAGAGTACAATGAATCATTAGGATGTAATGGGTATACATGAAAAAAATGAGTTAAAATATAACTTAGAATATGAAACCATAAATTATAAGTACTAAAAAGACCTATTTGTATTATAAGATACCCAAAGACACATCAGCTTGCAATTAAGGGATCGAGCGATCGAGCAATCGAGCGATCGAGCAATTTCAAGTAAGTTGGGTTATTGCTTATTGTAATAGAGTACTAGTTTTGTAGTACTCAGAGACTTAGGCTTGTATATGATTGTGGTTGTAAGTAGTTTACGCATATGTTTGATGTATCTGAATTCGTGCTGAAACTTGTATTGTGAGTGATTTGTGACTGATTGAATTGGTATGAAATTGCTTGAACACCCTAAACGGAATTTAATCTTAGTCGACCCTAATAACCAAAAATGTCATGCATTGCAACCCGTTAAGGGATCATAGGATTCTCCAACCAAATATCGACCCCTTCGAAAGGGATAGCGCAGGATTGCAAAATGGTCCCTTCTTCATCCTCAGTTGAACTAAGTGACAAGAGAAGAGGTCGCGGCGGGGGTGAAGTCAATGGTTCAAAGGTCGTCGCGGGAGGAGCGAGGTCTCCATTGTACAAGCCTGGGTTTGGTTGTGAGCTGCTGCATAACATGGAACTCCTCAACCCGAATTAGAGCCGGTGAAATTTCTCTGATTTCACAATGGACTGGATTACGTTGTGCGATGACACTTGATTGTTGCATTGCATGAAAATAATTGTTTGATAAGCCTGTTTGTGCTTGTATGCATTCGTGAGTCTCTAATTCAACTTACTAAGCTGTAGTTGCTCATACCCTTATAGATCCTTTTGCAGGTTCTGATTTTTGAACACTTCAAGTACTATGCCGCCCTACAATTACTCAGAGGTTAGTCCTTTGAAGCCAGGGGTGTCAAGATCAAGTTACTTAGTATAATGTGTAGCTAGAGTGACCATGTAATTAGGGACGAAAGACTGATAGTTATTATGTACATTAGTAAACTGTTGTGTTCATGTAAAATTTCCTGGGAAGCTCTGTGGACTTATATATATAATTATACATGATTTTAGAAATTCATACTATTTATCATAATTGTAATTTAAGTGTTAATCGGACTGTTTACTTCAAAGCGAGGAGTCGTCAATGCCTTGTGTAGATCATGTCTGTGGTAGGCACTGTGAGGCCAGTTACTATCATAGAATGGTTTACACGGCGGAACTATTGTGACTCTGCGACTTCGGAGCGTAACAATTTTCTCCTTCTTTAGACTTGAAAATCATATCATCGACATATACCTCAACTTCTTTGTGCATCATGTCATGAAAAATTACTACCATGGCCCTTTGGTAAGTTGCCTCAGGATTTTTGAGTCTGAAAGACATCACTTTATAGCAAAATGTACCCCAAGTTGTGATGAACGTGGTCTTGGCTTTATCTTCTTTAGCCATTCGAATCTAGTTATACCTAAAAAATCCATCCATGAAAGAGAAAATATGGTTTCCGGTTGTGTTATCGATCAATACATCGATATGGGGCAAAGGAAAATTATCTTTAGGGTTGCTTAATTGAGGTCTCGAAACACCCTGACTTTCTCATTCTTCTTCATAACCGGTACTATGTTGGTTACCCACTTAGGATAATCAAATACCTCAATGAAGCCAACTTCCAATAATTTTTTGACTTCTTCCTTGATTTTCAACAAGATATCTGGTCAGAACCTTCTCAACTTTTGTTTCTTAGGCTTGATATCCTTTGGTGTAGGTAAGTGATGGACTACGATCGATGGGTCTGATCCGAGCATATTGTCATAAAACCATGCAAATACGTCTTAGTATTTGGATAGCAATATGGTCATATCTATCTTTTGATTTTCTTCCAAATTTCCCCCAACCTTCAATACCTTAGGGTTTTCATTGGTATCGACATTAATTATCTCTGTTAGCTCATCAAAGGAAATTCTACTCATTTCATGTTTTTGCCAGCTTTCTTGTACGTCATTATGGTCATCAACATCACCCCTAACAACTAACCTAGTAAGGCCAAAAGTGATATCAATATTCTCATCACCTATCTGCGTAAGGTATTCATGGCCTTTATTCGAGTTGTTGGATCTAAAAAAAGAAAGTGTGCAAAGGGAAGAGTGTAAGTAAGGTAGGAATAAAGAGAAAAGAAACTGATTTTATTTTAGGGAACTCTTTGTTGAGTACAAACATTTGGAGAATAGAGGTAATTTATTACAAAATTCTATAAAATACTAGATCATGATTCATCCTTTACCTTAGGGAAGACTTATTGTTATTTATAGGGATGGAGAACCAATTATTCAAGTGATGGACTTTGTTGATTAGGCCAGCCCTTTCATTCTTGTTGGAAGTGCCTTCTTTAGCGAGCTTTGAGTTTTGAGTTTCAATCTTGATGAAAGTTTTTGACAATGGTGAGAAGTTCATTAGAGCGTGATACAACATGTCACCCTTTCTGCCCTTAGCCTGCATTCTTTGCAATTCTTCTATTGGGGTTGGAATGTAGCTTAACCCATAGGACCCAAACTGGCCTTCTTTGTATTTTAGCCTCTCTCCTTTCTATTGATTGGTGATCATGCATACCTCATTAAACATCTAGAGTCAAAAGTCCTCTTGTTCTTCTGTACCGATATAAGGTATAGCTATCTCTTTATAGATTTCATAATCTTAGTCACCCAGAATTGTGATGACTTATCCATTGGAGATGAACTTAACTTTCTAGTGAAGAGTTAACAGTATGGCCCCTGCTGAATGTATCCAAAGCCTTCCCAATAACAGATTGAAGGTCCTTGAAATGTCTAAAACCTAGAATGGGATGCTGAACGTCTGCAGGCCAATATCAACTGATAAGTCCACCTCCCCTATTATCTCTCTCCTGGACCTATCAAAAGCTCTTACCGTTGTTGAAAAGAGATTTTAATTTCGAAATGTTTTTAAGTGGTTAACCCTCTTGATGGTCCCCAGTGGAGTTGCCAAGCTGTTAAGCCTGGTTTTTCACCCTCTCGGTTCTTTCATAAAATTAAGACTTCTCTAAATTGACCAGTATTAAACCCTTACCCATTTAATACTAGCCCTCGACTAGGGTTTAAAGAAAACCATTTTTTCAATTTAAAAAGGGATTGGAGTCGCCACCCAACCAAAGTCAGGAAAAAGGGTTAAGTTATAACTAATTAATAGATTGGCTATTTATAACTTAGTTACCAGTCTATCGATTAAAAAAAATAAACCAATTTGTAAAACGGCTTTTTTGAAAACCAGAGATTTAGGTCAGTCCTCTAGTCAGGTCGGGTCGCCTGCAATTTTTCATCAGCAATGTCGGGTAGGGTGGTTGAAGATGATTTAGACTGAATTCTTTGGGGGTAAAGGAAGATTTGTATGTTTGGGATTGGACTTGTAGGGGGGTAGGCCGAGTGCCATGGCCTAAGGTGGTCGTTTGGTGGTTATTGGAGGTGGTGGTCGGTAGTGGTGCTTGGGCGGCACTACTAGGGGGCACAACGGAGGTCGAGGGAGGTCATGTTTGGGAGCTAATGGAGTGGGGGTCACGGCCGTAGTGTTGGGTTGTCATGGTAGGCTTAGAGAAGAGAAATGCGAAGAGAGAAAGAATGAGCTAAAGAGAGAAAGAGAATCGCAAGATAGAAGGAAAGCTTGGGAGTTGATTCTGAAGCTCAGAGATGGTTCTCCTGCTCATTGACGTCCCTATTTATACTTGAATTTTAACCTAGCAACAAAGGAAAGCTCAAATCGAAGTTAATGGGAATGGCTGAATTTTCAGTTTTTCTTTTTTTTCCAATCTTTGAAGCTCAATTTGAATGCGTAATTGACCAAACTTAGATGCGTTTTCTATACCGATTCATAGTAGGCTATGTCTAGTGTAAGATTGATGTAAGAAACCATGAGCTTATATGTGGAATTTGTGCAAAAATTGAAGTTAAAGTAGAGGGAGTGGGCTGTTCTTGCAAAGGAAAGATGAGGAAAATAGGGAGAAAATGGAGGAAAACCGAGAGAAAGAAGGGAAAGTGCTAATGTGGCGCCACATCGGCTGACTCGACAAACCCCTACCTGCCACATATCCACATGTCATACTTGACACGTGGTAGCTGACGTGGCACTACGTCAGTAAAGGCCATCCAATCCGATTATGCCACCTGTCAGGATACGTGGCACAATCAGATCTTAACACGTGGTAATCTATGATGTAAGAAAAACAAAAAGTAAGAAAAAGGCCCCCTTGCCTTTACTAAGTTTCGAAACCAAGACCTTATGCTTAATGCTAGTATTATGTCCATATGCTTCACCGTTAGGCCGTTGGCCTATGCTTTGTCCATATGTGCAATTAAATTGCATATATGGACTCAATTAGCTTAGGCCATATTTAAATCTAAGCTCAAGTTTAATGGCCCAACTTCTAAATATAAATTTAATCTAACGAAATGTTATTTTCTAAAATATTTTATTTTTTTTTATTTTTATTTGTGATTTTTTCATAATTTTTTATTTTCTAAATTTCTTATTTTTTGTGCTTTTTTCCTATTTTCTTTTTTTTTTTTTCTAGAATTCCCATTTTTCTTCATTTTTTGAGGCTTTCTTTAATTTTCTATTTTTTAAACTTTTTTCTAATTTAGGACCCTACAACCTAATTTGAAAAATACAACGAGGCAAAAATTAGGTGTCTACACTTAGACTATTTCCAAAGAGTCAAATTTAATAATTTGTGGGTGGTAGACATTGACATTCTACGTTGGAAACACTATAAAAATCACAAAATCAATTTGATTAAGAATAGATAGAGTATGTTGAGCTTGATTTTTTCCTTATTTTTATAAGGTTCCCTTAATCTAACCAACATTAAATGCTACCTATTTAATATTGATTATCGACCAAAGATTAAGGAAAATTGTTTTTTTAAAGGAAAATTGTTTTTTAAAAAAAAAAATGTTCTGAAAACACTTGGAGTTACCCCCCGACAGGAGCCCAAAAAGGTTTAGATTAAAATCAAATGGGTGGATTGGTTTAAATTTAGATACTAATTCACATGTAAAAACCATTTAAAAAAAAAAATTGAAAACTAGAGATTAAGTTTGTGGGATAATTTTTTAAACCATTACAAGAACCACTAACTTTTTGTTTTAAGGTTTAATTTTTGAAATCACCCTATATGGAACTAGATTCAATTAGTAGCAATTAAATTGGGTTTATTTTACGATTACAAGTAATTCAAGTTATAATTCATAAAAAAGGAAAAACTAGATTTTTACGAGTTTTACATTACCTCGATGTGCTTACGTACTTGTTAATTAGTTTAAACATTCATAGTTTTTTTTTATAAAATTTTAGGTGAGTGAGTTGATTTTAAATTTTGAAAACTAGTCAAATTTATGTTTTTGGTTGATTCAAGTTTATTTAAGAAGACTTTAAAGGTCTTAAAAATTCTAAAAATACTAATTTGAAAAAGGATTGATTTAAGTTATTTAGTTGGAAAACAAAAAAATCTAAAAGTTCTTTTCTCTTTCTTCTTTTCTTTTTTTCTTTCTTTCTTTCTTTCTTTCTTCTTCTTCTTCTTCTTCTTCTTTTTTTTTGGGAGTTACAATTACAATCACAATGCACCAATAAATAAATAAATAAAATAAAATAAGTAAAATAAAAAATAACATGTCCAAATTAAAACAGAGATTAGACTAAGTAGTGGATGCTCGTTAAATGTCTTGGACAGGTCAAATCTTAAATCAGATTTGGAGCTACGCAGGTCAAGAGAGGGAAAAGATGACAGTGGCTTGTAAGGAGGTGATTTAACCCAATCTACCCACCAAAATGAGCCGAAGAGGAGACTTTATGAGTTTTAGATTAGACTTAGGGGGGTAGCTCGAGTGCCTTACCCAATGGAAGTGGTTTGGTGGTGGTTAAAGTTTAGCTGTTAGTGGTGCTAGCAGATAGCAAGGGTGGTGGCTACTACACTTCAAGAGGGTATGGAGACCTAGGTTTTCGGGTACGGCACAGTCAGCCGTAAAGTTAGATTGAGTCAAAAGTAGCTAAATGTAGCGGTTTAAGAGTGGGGTATAGTAGCTGAAGGTTTCATGGTGGTTGGTTCGGCAGTAGCTATGGAAGTCATAGTAGAAGACTAAGGTTGTTAAGCATGAAGGTTTAAGCCAAGGGAAAGTTTTTAAGGTCATGAGCTTACTCGAAAAGGTTTGAGCGACGGTAAAGATAGAGAGAGAGAAAAAGTGGCAACGCGGCTAGAGAGAGAGTTCGAGTGAATGTTTGAATGTTTAAGAGTTTGCAAATTAGAGAGTCCTAGATTCTTAATGTATCTGAAAAAATATTGCCCCATCTCCTACTGATACTAATCAAAGGAGGACTAAGCTTAGAAAATTTTTGAATTCAAGAATTTAATCTTAGCTCAGATTTCGTGATTTTAAGTAAATCTCTAGTTGAATAGATTTTATTTGTGTCTAGATATGCCAAAAAAGTTCAAAGGAAGCTTTAAATTGCATCAAAAGAGCTCAAATCAAGCAATAGGAAAGAAAAGGAAAATCTAGATTTTGAGTTTTTTTCTCGTTTTCAAAGCTTAATTTGACTCATTAAATGGTTGAATACGAACATGATTTTGGATTCATTATGAAGCATGCCACCTCTAGAATAAGATTGAACCAAGAAATCATGTGTGTGTATATGGGAATTTCGTGAGAAATTGTAGCAAAGTGAAGGCTGTGAGTTGGGTTTGCTAGGGAAAAGGAGGGAAAGAGATATTAACGTCACATTGACGTAGCGCCACATCAGCCAAGTGACCCAACAACATCACACCATGTGTCCACATATCAAGACACGTAGTACGATATGTATCAAGGGATGCTGACATGGCACCATATTAAACTCACGGTCACAAATAAGTGGTGCCACGTGTCAACAAAAAACATGTGACCTAATGACATACTAACATGGCATACTAATACGTAGCAGGTAAGGTTTTAGAAAAATAAAAAGCACTTTGTCCCAGTTATAAGATTTGAACTCAAGATCTTCAAGTCATTGATAATACAAGTCGGAATGTGTTATCATCAGGCCGTTAGCTTGTACTTTGTCCATATATATAATCAAATTGCATAAATAAATTAGGTTGAACTAGGGTAGATTTAAATACAAGCCTAAACCCAATACCCCTCTTCTCTTTTTATTATTTAAGGTCCTAAAAAAAATTAAAGAAAAATTAAAAAATCTTATTATATTTAAACTATCTAAGTTTTTGTTTTATTTTTCATTTTCTATTTTTTTGTACTTTTCTAATCTTTTTATTTTTTTGTGCTTTTTCTTAAATTAGTACTAATTGCCTCTAATTAGAGTTTTTGAGTTTTAAAATTTATAAACCTATATTATATCCTTAACTCAGTTCAACAGGTAAGTGTACCTATTATTTTATAGAATAGATGAGTATAGGGTAGTCTATACTGAAAAAAAAAAAAAAGATTCAAACACTAGTACTAATCACTCTTCCTATCAACTAACAACCCAATTTATCAATTGAGGAAAAATATTAAAATATCTAATTTACTAGTTACACTACACAAATTCACCACAACTACTACAGACATTATTAATACTTTAATGATTAACCTACAGACTTGCTCAACCACTTGGTATAATACTACCAATATACTTTTTTATCCTAATACTTGTTATCTACGAGAAATTACTGGTATGTAAGTATTCTTTTCGAAACTATTTACTTCTAATCTTAATTGTATCCATTAAAATCTTTTCTGAATTAACAACCAATTTGGATCACATTAATGTCATGTTCATTTATCATTCTCCCTAAGAATACAACAACTTTACTAATAATATCTTTATTATTAGGAGTAAATTGTTCCAACAAATTAAATCTATTCAATAGAATTATCTCTCGTCAGATTCTAATGAAATTTGGCTTAAAACAATGTCATGCACTATATTATACTTAGATTGATTAAGCTAAATTCACCAGAACTAACAATTATTAAGAATCATACACTTATTCATATCAAGTTGATGTAGCTAGTCCTAAGTACTACTTATATATGATGAAATAACAAAATGTATCAACAAAATATAGGAATAACAAAGAAATTAATATGAAACAAGTAAAAAATACAACCCCGTTCTTAATTCCACTATATTAATTTTTACAACAAACGAATGTTGAATTCTCATCGGTTCCCTTGAGCAATTCCAGGAAAAGTATGGTACAACACAACACTAAAAAGGAAATGACAATGTATACAAATATGAATGACTCAATATGATGTTAGTTTGTGAATTGATGTTCTTAATGATTTTTTTTCTTCATGATGTTTATTCCAAAAGTTGCGGTATATTTATACTCTTCCCATTAAAGGATTCGAATCTACCTCTTTAAGATACCACCTAACATTTTTCACATGCTAGTTCGTGTAGAAAAGAACAGTTATGTCTCTCCCATCATGCTCGTAACTCGGGGCATGACCCTTTGGGAAAATAAGATTCTTTACTAATCACGGCGGTGATAGTGAACATGAACTCTTTATCGCTTCATTACAATTCATCACGCCCGTGATTGGGGGCATGATCACTTACCTGTTATGCAATCACAATCGTGATTAATAAGGGGACCATCAATGCTTCCTCAATTACCCCATGATAAAGGGAGTAATTAGTACTAGTCAATGTAATCATTCTTCATCATGCTCGTGATTGAATAATTCTTATTTCTACTTCGAATTTTTCTTCTCCCTACGGCCATAATTGACTTAAAAGTCGTTGTTCTTGTGTAAATTTCATCCACTCACTCGTAATTCATCTAAAATCCATACATTATACAATTAAATGCCAAAACTTAAGAATTAAATCAAAATTATGAACAATTCTATACCTAAACATGTCTTGAAAGTGTAAAGTAATTTATACTTATCAAGTACCCTTTACCCTATTCTAAAAATTCTAAAATTATAGAGAGGCAAAAATGAAGGTATTTATAGCTACCCCTCTTTGTAGTGAAGTTTGAGTAAATTTTTACGACAAAGACAAAAGGTGACACCATTTTACCCTTAGGAATGAAATTACCCTGAGAAGTGTTATAACTAGCAAACTAGCTAACTATCCCAGGCTTGATCCGCTAAGGATTTGGCAAGTGGTGAAATGAAAGAGGGAGAAGGCACTTTAAGAGTTAGTCGAGACAAAAGTAGGTTTAGAAGAGTCTAATGCCCTAGGAGCTAGCTAGAGAAATTGGTTTAAAACTCAGTCATACCCTTCTAAGCTAACTAACCTAGGCGAGGACATAAATTGGAAGTCGATTTGAAAGACCTAGTAATGCTCCTTTAAGCTGACTAACTTAAGCAAGAGAGTCTTTAAGGGACTAGCAATTCTAAATTGGAAATTGATCTAAAAACCTGGTTATGCTCATTTAAGCTGACGAACCTAAGCAAGAGCATCTCTAAGGCACTAACAATCCTAAATTGGAAATCAATTTGAAAACCTAGTCGTGCTTGTGCTCATCTAAGTTGACTAACCTAGGTGGGAACGTCTCTATAAGACTAACAACCCTAAATTGGAAATCAATTTAAGAAAACCTAAAAGTGCTCCTTTGAGCTTACTAACTCAAGCAAAAGCGTCTCTAAAGGAATAACAATCCTAAATTGGAATTGATTTGAGAAAACTTAGAAGTGCTCATTTGAGCTTACTAACCTAAGCGGAAGCATCTCTAAGGAACTAGCAACCTTAAATTTAGAAGTCGATTTGAAAACCTAGTAGCGCTCCTCTAAACTGACTAACCTAGGTGGGAGCATCTTCAAGGAACTAGCAACCCTAAATTGGAAATTGATTTGAAAACCTAGAAATGTTCCTCCGATCTGAATAACCTAAGTAGGAGCATCTTTGAGGGACTAGCAACCTTAAATTAATTTAGAAGAAGCGCCCTATAGGCTTACTAAAAATACTAAAGAGATATGGGTGATGGGAAGCGCCTTATGAGCTTGCTAAGATTTTAAGAGGGAGAGACTAGGGGGGAGTACCCTATAGGCTTGCTAAAATTTTAAATAGAAAGTGGTGAAGGGAAGTACCTTACGAGCTAGCTAAGATCCCCCAAAAAATGGACTGATTGATGGTTAAGATCCTAAAGGAAATGTGAATTAGGTGATTCACTTAAACTATATATAAAAATAAATTGCGAATACTTCAGCAAGTATACTGAATTGGAATCAAGTAATATAAACCAAGTAAGGTTGTTGATCTCACAAGGACTAAGAAATTACTAATCTTATATTAGTTCTTATCAATATTCAGGCAATTAAAAGTAAATTAACTAATCTAATAATTATCCTAAAACTATCGAAAGGAAATAACTATAAAATATCTAAAATTAATCAATCAATTAAAAATTGTGGGAAAACAAAATCCACCCTAGTTATGCAAATCAAATTGTTATCATATTATATGGATTATTAGCTATATGGTCTTTAACAACTCTTATTTTAAATATATTTCACATGGTGATTTTATAGTATTTCCCTTACATCTTTAGTTTTCTTTAAAGAAATTGATACTTAATTGAGTAAAAATTTGATTTCAAGGTTTGAACATGTTATTGGATTGAAAACGAAGAAAAGGAATCAAGTTTTACTCAATTTTGAGTTCAAATGAATGAGTTATGAAGTTTTGAAGTTACATAAACAATAGGAATTTTGGTCAGAAAGTTATGCAGGCTGGGACATAACTATATCCCCAGGCTGTGTCCATCCAGGAAGATTTGCCAAGGTCAGAAAGTTACATGACCTGGGGACACAACTGTGTCCTCAGCCGTGTCTGGTGACAAAAAAAGAAACCTTACAATACATTATAAAAGGATATACTATGGTTTCGCATAGAAGATTGGACATTCAAAAGAGAAGAGACTTGAAGAGAAGGAGAAGAAAAAGGCGAAAAAAACACTCAACTTCAAGATTGAAGAGATTTATCATCAACAAAAGGGATGTTTCATATTTTATTTATTGATTTTGTTGCAATTCGTTTTTAGTTTCTTTATGATAGCTTAAAATTCTTGTATTTAAGATTATGGAACCTAGGGTTTCATGTGACTATTAGATTAATTGATAATTTTCAATAAAGTTTTTATCTTTTCTTGATTCAATTATGTTATTTAATTGTTAATTGATATTTCTAAGGTATCAATCTATGATATTATGCATGATGATTGAGAAATCACATGTGTAATGAGATCTTGACATAATTGGAGAGAATTATATGTGTACTTGGAGATAAGATACATATTTCTTCCGGAAAGTTATTCTTTTGTGTGGAAATTCATTATACATTAATGCGATTCTAAATTATATTACTAAGTGAAGAGATTCCGATAAATAATTTTTTATTAGGGTTAATATGCTTGAGAAAGGTAATAACTTTAATTGTGAATCCCTTCGGTCAAGAATAATAGAGATTAAATTGGATATATTTTAAGCGGTCACATGTTAAACACTAGGGGAAGTAATTCCTAAATACGTTATTATCTTCTTGAAGTCGTTCTTAATTTTATCACTTTTTAAATTGCTTAATCAAGTCTCACAATTAGGTTAGTTTGTTAATTTTAGTATTTTTAATTCATTCAACTCGTCATAATTTTCCGGTTAGATAATAGAGCTAAAGTTAATATTAGTATTCGAAGTCTCTGAGGGATCGACTCGGAATCACATCCGCTATATTAAAACTAATAGGTACACTTGCCAGATATCAAGTTTTTTATCAAGTAAAATTATTTTTTCCTTAAAACTTAAGGATCAACACCTAACTACTCGGTCAACTTCCATATCTCCAATTAATAATGGACTTTAAATTATAGTCATGTATCTCCCGGTGCAATGATTGTCTATTGTCTTAAATCAATTATTCATAATGTCTTAGTGAATAATTAATTGCAAAACATCACATTAATCTCTAGCTAATTTCTAAATAATTCAATTAACACTACTTCCACATTAATTAATAAAATTAATCAAGAATTTCTAACAAACCCTATATCAACTCCCATATCAATAGGGTTTCTAACAATTATAATCAATTAGACAACTATAATCGAAATCATAGAAATTAAAATCATGAATCATCCATATATCTATTAATCCTATAACATGAATACGATTCTCATCTTAGTAACTTAGAGAATTCATTAATTCCCACAAATAAACTCAGCTGGCCATGGAATTTGAAACGAAAGTACAATTACTAATTGAATTTGCAAAGAAGTTCATAATTGAAAGTAGGAATAAATCACATAATTGCATAAACATAAATAAAATAGAGGTCACCAATTCTATAATTGTAAAGATTGAACTTCAATTGCAACCCCAAAATTGATCTCTACAGCAAAAGCGAAATCTTCTCAACGATCCAAGATATTCTATTGAATAATTCTTTAAGAACTATCTACTAACTGTTCTAAGAATATCTAACTCTAAAGAAGTAGAAAAGTTCATTTAAATTCTGAAACACATGACTATTTATAAAGAAAACTAAGGTTGGCTTTCGAAGGGAATTCTTTTCATGAAGGCCGATGGTGTAGGTTCTAAGGCCAGCAACATAGACATCCAAGGCCACCAGTGTTCAGTATAAGCTGGCTGTCTTCGATTCCAATAGTGTTGTAGCTCACTTCGGGCTTCATTCATTTGCATAAAACTCCTTTAAATTATCCGTATTTTCACTCGAAATCCTCCAATACCTAAAATGTCCAAATGAAAATACTTAAGTACCAATTCTAAATGATTTCTATAAAATCAATAATAATTCTCTCTAATTCGCTCATTAAAATATGAATAAAACATGCCTTTATCATTGGGACAACGCTTTTTAAAAGCTAACTAGGACTTTAAAGTGGAACAAAGGAAAGTTCCCTGTGGGTTAGCTCAAAACCCTAAAGGAGTTAAGACAAAGTCCTATGAATTAGTTGGAACACCAAAAGGTTGCTAAGGAGGAAAGTATCCCAAATGCTAGTTACTACTGAAGGAGATAAAGGTTAAATGCAAATGCAATGTTTGAAACCAACATGTTAACATTGTACAGAAGTATTTATCTGGTTTTGTTAATAGTACCCAAATTGTCAAACATTTCTATGAAAAGTCTTATCAAAACCATCTAAATCATTCTTCGAAATGGATTCAACTTTAATTTTCTATCATCAACCTAACCAATCTTGACATGGAGCCTATAAAGCTCCACTGGCCCTTTGAGAAGTCCCAAAAGTCAACCTAATATAGAATGTCGTCCACTGCTTCTATTCATCAATTGATCATCTTTCTGATTCTTCTAAACTAAATATATTATCTCTAACCAATAAATATCTGCTATGAGGTGTTTGTTCGTCTGGATTTTGCCTTACCTTAAAAAATAAACAATAGATCTCCTCACCAATGAGGATCAATCCATAATAAAGCATTTAAGAGAGTTTTGTTAATTATCAATATTCTATATTTCACTTACATCTTTTCTTGTGTTTTTAGTGTATAGGTCTTATTTAAACAAAGTAAAATAAAAAATAAGACCTTTTGATGGAGCGGGAAAAGTGATGGAGGTGATTTAAATTGCCGATAGCTACTAAAGATACCAACTTTGCTTGTAGAAGATGAAAATTAAACTATAATAACATTTAAGATCATTAGCATTTTTATGTTCTAAGTAAGAATTTCCATTGATTTTCATGGTTAATACAATTTTACTGCATCAAAATTTACAGGTTCTCTTAACTTTAGATGATCTATCTATGATAAAATTAAAACCCCTTCCGGTAACACTCGCTTTACAATATCAGGACCTCATAATTGGGAGTGAACTTTCCCCTAAAGTCTTATTCATTGGGGAGAGCCTTTCTCAACACTATATCACTCTCTTTGAAACTCTTGGGCCATAACTTTTTATTACAAGCTCAAGCCATTCTTTGTTGATAGCATTGATTATGACATAGGGCTGTTAATCCTTTCTCATCAATCAAATTCGATTGCTCGATGTGCTTCCTTACCCAATCAGCCTCATCTAACTGAGTTTCTGATAGCACTCTAAAAGACAAGATTTCGACTTCCACTGGTAGTACTGCTTCTATGCCATATACTAAGGAGTAAGGTTTTGCCCCTATCGATGTTTTGATAAAATTTCAATAGGCTATCAGCTCAAAAGACAACATTTCATGCCAATCCTTATATGTAACAGCCATCTTTTCAATTATTCTTTTAAGATTGTTGTTTATTGCTTTGATGGCTCCATTCATCTTAGGTTGATTAGGGGTAGAGTCCCTGTGGATGATTTTAAACTGTTGGCACAACTTTGACATGAGCTTATCGTTGGAATTTGAACCATTTTTGGTGATGATCATTTTTAGAGTCCCATATTGAGCTAAGATCTATTTTTCTAATAAACTTGACCACTACCCCTTTAATAACACTTAAATAGGATGAGGCCTCAACCCACTTACTAAAGTAATCGATGGAGGCTAATATGAAGTGATGATCATTGGATGCCTTTGGAGTAATTGAGCTAATGATGTCTATACCCCACATTAAAAATGGCCATGGCATATAGAGTGTATGTAATTCTTGAGATGGAGCACTTATTTTGTTTGTATAAATTTGGCATGAGTGACAATGCCTAACATGCTTGATGCAATCGGCCTCCATGGTTGACCAATAGTATCCCAGCTTCATAATTTTCTTGACGAGCCTATAAGCATTCGTGTGGGGTTCACATACTCCTTTGTATACCTCTTTCATCTAAACTTCAGCCTCTTTGTCATCTATATACCTTAGAAGCATACAATCAAATGATCATAGAATTAGGTAGCCAATCTTTTGATAGTCTTTCTATCCTTTTTCTTAGCTTCATTGAGGTACGTGCCTTATTGTAAAAACATTTTGATGTCATGGTACAAAGGCTTTTTATCGTGTGTACCTTTGATTTCCAAATAGAAAGCAAGTTTCTTTGACTTCAATTGTGAGTGGATGAATTTCGACTCTACTAGATATTTAGATCATGAATACCAGAGTAGCTAATGTATTAACAAATTGATTTTGAGTCATCAATATGTGAGTGAACATGATTTCTTCAATCTTCTCCATTAATTCAATCAAGTGCTAGTGATAGGGTACCGATTTAAGGTCCTTTGTTTCATACCCTCCCCAAGCTTGGCTAATAATAAGTGAAGAATCCCCACATACTTCTAAATCTTGCATATTTTTTATCTAATGCCATTTTGAGTCCCATAATGCAAGAACCGTATTTGGCAATGCTGTTGGTATATGGGAAAACAAGCCTTACAGCTATAGGGAACTATATACCTTCAGGGTATACCAGTATTGTCCTAATACCACACGTAGACACATTAGTAGCTCCATCAAATAATATCTTCCATTTCAAGAGCTTTTCTTCATTCTCTTCATCAAAAGCACTTTTAGTTATTAAGATGCCTTCATCAAGTAATCTCACTTGTACCTCTTGGAGGGTATCTTCATAGGGATTCTTTGCTAGTTGATCTACTAAGGCTTACCCCTTGACTGAATTCTAGTTCACATATATGATGTCGAACTCTTACAATAACATTTGACACTTTGAAATTCTACTAATCAAGGTCGGCTTTTCTGCCAAGTACTTTAGGGGATCATACTAAGTAAGCAATTCAATTTGGTAGTAGAGCATATATTGTCTAACCAGATGCATTACCCAGACTAAAGCACAACACATTCATTCGATTTTAGAAAATTTCTGTTCCCCTTCTATAAACTTCTTACTCATGTACTATACGGCCTAGTCCTTTCCTTCTATATCTTTATGTCTAAGCATACATCCCATAGACTCTAGTGATACAATTAGGTATAGAAACAACAACTTCTCAAGTTTAGGAACTACCAAAATTAGAAGGTTCGTGAGATATTCCTTAATTGTTGTGAAGGCTTCATCGTATTCTTCATCCCAATTTATCTTAGCACTTTTTCTTTAGCAATTTAAACAAGGGACGACCTTTATCAATAAGTTAAGATATGAACTGGGCTATGTAGTTCAAACAACCCAACAAGCCCCTGACCTCTTTAAGTGTGCATGGATAAGGCAAGTCAATTATTGCTTTAACTTTATCAAGACCCACTTTAATACCCCTTTAGCTAATTATGAAACCCAACAACTTTCCTAATGTTACCTTGAAAGCACACTTTCTAGGTTTAGCTTCAATTGGAGCTTTCTTAACCTATCAAACAACTCCTTGAGATTATCTACTTGATTTCCCCCCTCTTTGGATTTCATAATCATGTCATCAACATATACTTCAACTTATTTGTGTATCATGTCATGAAAGATTGCAACCATTGCTCTCTAGTAAGTTGTTTCGGCATTTTTTAGTCCAAAAAGCATTATTTTATAGCAAAATGTGCCCCAAGTTGTAATGAAAGTTGTCTTAGCCTTATCTTCTTCGAACATTCAGATCTTATTATACCTAGAGAATCCTTCCATAAAGGAGAAGAGATGGTTCCCAACTATATTATCTACCAAGACGTCAATATGAGGCAAAGGGAAGTTTTCTTTAGGTGTTGCCTGATTGAGGTCTTGAAAATCCATATGCACTCTAACTTTTTTGTTCTTCTTTATCACCGGTACAATGTTAGCCACCAACTCAAAATAATCAAACACTTCAATGAAACTGGCCTTAAGTAACTTTTTAACTTCCTCTTTAATCCTCAACAAAATATCTAGTCGAAATCTCCTTAGTTTCTACTTCTTAGGTTTGATATCTTCTCAAGTAAGCAAGCAATGGACCATAATCAATGGATCTAATCCAAGAATATCTTCATAAGACCATGCAAACACATCTTGATACTCAAATAATAGCATGATTATTTCTATCAACTGCTCTTCTTTCAAGCCCCCTCTAATCTTCAAATTCTTGGAGTTATCATTAGTCCTAACATTAATTGTCTCAGTCCACTCATCAATGGAAATTCTACACACCTCATGTCTTGGTTGGCTCTCTTATATATTACTGTGGTCATAGACATCACCCCAGACATCTAACACAGTAAGGCCAAAAGTGATATCAATATTTTCATCACCATTCTACATAAGGTATCCTTGGCTTTTATTCAAAGCATTTGATCTGAGCAAAAAGTGTGTAAAGGAAAGAGTGTAAGAAGAATTGAAGTATAATGAAGAGAATGGAAACTGATCTTTTATTAGATTATAAGTTCCTTTTAAGTACATAATTTTAGAACAAAGATAATTATTACAAAACTCAAGAAAATACAAAAATCATGATTCATCTTTTACCCTGAAGAAAACTTATTGCCATTCATAGGGATGCTGAATCAATTATTCAGTGCTAGATCTTCCAAGATGGACCTGCTAATTCATCTTTACTAGGGCTATCCTCTTTAGCAAATTTAGGGTCTGAACATCAACCCAAATGAATGTCTCTATCGACAGCGGAAAGGTCATTGAGGCATGATATAACCTGTCACCTCTTTTACCTCTCACTTGCTTGTTTTGTAACTCTTCCATCGGAGTTGGAATGTAGTCTAGCCCTTAAGTACCAATCTACCCCTTCTTGAATTTTGGCCTCTTATCCTTCTTTTCTCTAGGATTGGTAATCATACATACTTCCTCAAACATCTAAAGTCCAAAATCCTCATATTCCCTAACGTTAATATAGGTTATGGCCATTTCCTTATATATTTCATAATCTTGGTCATCTAAAATTGTTATAACTTAAGCATTTGAGATGTACTTGACCTTTTAATGTAAAATTGAAGGTATAGCCCCTACTACGTAAATTTAAGGTCTTCTTAATAAGAGGTTGAAGGACCTTGGAATGTCTAGAACATAGAACTGAACAGTAAAAGATTGTAGCCTAATGTTAACTGATAAGTCAATATCCCTTATGATCTCTCTTCTGGACCTGTCGAAAGCCTTGACTATTATAGAACTAAGCTTGATTGCAGTTGCATCAGTACCCAATAGATCTAGGGTAGCAAGAGGGCAAACATTTAATGACGACCTATTATCGATAAGGACTCTAGCTATGATTATATTGTTGACTCTCACCACTATGAAGAGAGGCTTAATGTACTAATTATCTTCCTCACCTAATTCTTTAGTGAAAAAATAAATCCGATCCATGGTGAGGATCAAGTTGGTGACTTGTCCCATCCTTTCAGCTGATATTTCATAAGGGACCTTAACCTCCCTCGAGGTTTGGAAAAGAGCTTCACAATGCAATTTAGACACCATCAATAAACCCATATGAGTGAACTTGATTGCTCCTGATTTACTACTTGGTAGTTGAATGGGGCAGCTTTATAATTCTCCGAGGCTACCGGTACATGGAAGGTGTACCTCTTTGTCTTTAGGGCTTCTTTCTCCTCCATTCGTAAAACTTGTAGACCCTAGGTATTTAATTAGAACCGTTCATGTTAAAAGCAAAATTTGAATCATTAAAGATCATGCTAATGGTAGGGCTATGATTGGGTAAAGGATTATTGTTAACATTCGAGATCGGGGCTTCCACAAAGTCAAGTTAGATCAAGCCTTTATCAATTAGGTCTTAGATTTTATTTTTTAATCTCCAGCATGAGTTAGTCAAATGACCCACCTACCTAAAATGACACTAACATTTTACATTAAGATAAAAAAAAAAAAAAAAAACCCTTAAGCCGTACCTTTCATTATAAAGCTTAAAATGGATCAAATTATCTTTCCTCAGCTTTTCAAGGACTTGGCTAAGAGGAATTGTTATCTTGGTGAACTGTCTTAGAGCCTTGTCAACTTGAGGGTAGCTTCCAAATTGTTGCTAAACAGGTGGAGGATTCATTCTAAAGGAGACCCAAGTATTGAGCCTAGTGTTTGAATTCACCATACCAATAATGGCTTCTTTGGGCTTATTAATAGTGGGCTTTATAGAGGGTAGTCTTCTATTTGATGGCTCTTATAGTTTACTAGAAGAAACAGTACTCTCAATCCAGCATCCTGCAACTATTACCTCTATGAAGCTAGAGGAGGCTTACCCAATCAGGCAGGAGAAGTAGGGTCTTTCAAAAGCATTAATAAAGGTTGAAGTCATGGATACCCTTATAAATAGGGATCTCCATCGTTGAGTATACTCCTTAAATGACTTATTGTTCCTTTTCCGTAAAGCGACTAAGTCTATCATGGTTGGTGCCACTTCAACATTAAATTTATATCGTTCGTAGAATGCTCTAGCCAATTTCTCCCATGTGTTCACCTGATTCAGATCCATTTAGGCATACTAGGTCAAAGCAAGTCTTGTCAAGTTGTCTTGAAAAGTTTGTAACATCAACAAGTCATATTGCATGTACTTGCTTATCTTTCGCACATATAACTTAGTGTACAGTTTAGGGCATCTAGTCCCATTGCATTTTTCAAAATCTAGTACCTTGAACTTTTTAGGGAAATTTTCGTAATCATGAGTAGAGAATTTTGTAATACCAGCCTACTTGAACTCATCATAACCTTCAAGCATTTTCATTTTTTCAATAATCTGCTAGGTCAATCGCCTCTCTAATTCTTTTAATCTATCTTGGTTAGCTTTTGGCTTCGTGTTGACTGGGAATGAGTAAGTATTGGGTTCAAAAGTCGAGTTGATCTTTGGATAAACCCCTTTTGTCTCAAAAGATGCAAAGGCCAGGTTAACTTTAAGATAGGCCTTTCTACTTCAAAGGGTAAGGCTTTGACACCCTTTCCATAATAAGCCTTAGAGCTTTCTTCATTTGGTAGTACTGTGGATCTAAGTAAAGCAATAATGTTAGTAAGGAAGCTTAACTAATCTACAATTTTCCCCATTGTTCATTCTAAAGAGTAGAACCTCAGCTCAATAGGATCAATGACTTTAAGGTTGATACTACTGTTATTGTCATTCTTACTGTTGACGTCGTCATTTCCTTCGTTGGCTATCCTAGTTTAAAAGCGGGTTCCTATATAACTTCTTTGAAAGGTTTGACACTTGGGAGTTATCTTTGTGACTTGGTTTAAGATCACTTCTTAACAAGTTAGCATATATATGCTTATGTTAAGACAAAGAAATGAGATGAATAAATAAGTAAACGTACAAGTAAAATGCAAAAACATATAGTATACAAATGCAAAAAAGTAGAACCAACAATTAATAACTTTGTTCATTACCTTACAGCTTTCGGAGTTTCCTTAAAAGAAAAATACATTACTCAAAAAGTACTCTTATTCTTAAACATCTCTCAACGCTTAGTTGGTGCTCTTCTCTACTATTTGGTAGGCCCTAATGGCACTTCCTTTCTCTTTCTTAGGCTAGGCTCAACCATTTCTTCAAATTCTTTTAGCCTTCTTTAGGTCATCTTCAACTGGTGTTCCAAGGCATAGGAACGTTGTTTGGATTTTCGAAAGAGGTCCCCCTACATGTCACGATCTTCATAATTAACTTCTACACAGCTTGTACTTCATCTACATAGGTTTTGATTTCAGAGTTTGGTTATACTAGTATAGGTTGTATGACCTCTTACTCTAGATATTTGATCTCATTTATCTTATGGAGTTAATCATACGGATATTCTTTAGTGACCCTCTGCTTATCCACTTCTTCCATCCATTCTCCTATATCAATATTAAGGTTAACAGTCTTTGTTTCTCACAGTTGCTTAATTGACTAAATTCTGGACATCTTTTGTAGTATTGGTAGACGAAGATCTTCATAATCTAAGGTTATAATATCTAGTAGGGGGGGCTATAGATTATGTCTTGAATCCCTCTAAACTGTTTAATCATATTGTTTAGGTAATGGCCTATACATTACTTCATCCCAATTAGGGGGACTACTTGATAACCTTTACAAACTAATGTTACCCTTTTAAAGTTGCTCTACCTGGTCATCCATAAGATATCAATGATGTAGAAATTCTGTAAGATTTCAACCTAACAGTAACTAGACTTCTCTTCTAGTAGATGGACTTTCTCATCAAAGGAATCAATTAAGTCAATCCTGTAGGTGAATTCTCCTCAAATCGAATCAAGCCCAAAACACTTCATATGTCTTACAAATTAAACCATTAGTAATGACATGTTGGTCTTTAATGTACCATTGTTCTTCTATTTCAAGATGTTAAAGCTTCTAATTTGTTCTGCAAGGAAGGCCAAGACATAAGACTTGCCTTCAAGGAACTAGCTCGCTAACTTTGCGAACCAAAAGTGGATGAAGAACTTTCAATAGGGGAATAGGATAGTCCTGAATGTAGCCAAGATAAAAGCATTAGTTCTATTTTGTTTCTAATCTTTAAGATCGCCACAAAAGATGGCTTGTTTGTTAGAATTGGGCTCAGTTGTGATCCAAGCTTTTAAGTCTTTCAACTTGATGTAGTTCCCATTATAGCTTTTTAAGGCCTTATTTACTTTAGCCTTTCTAATCCCTAAGAATCTTGAAAATTCATTTACGAAATTAACTTCTAAGTTTGGAGTATATATGTCTTATAAGGAAAGGGCTTGAAGTAATGAGTATACTTTACAAGTGTTGGACTAATTAAGTGAGGTCCAACTTGATAAGCTACTTCTTCAAGTTCCTAGAAATTGGTTAAGGCCTTAATTAAATTTATCTCAATTTTTACCCTGGGAAGTGATAGAATAGGCCTAATCTAGTTGGTGATGATCCCTTATTCCCTTAAGTTAAAGTGCTAAGGCCACTGGTCTAAAGCGAGCTTGGGGTTAATGGGCTTGTCAATGAACTTTTCTCTAAAATAGATGGCTTTTGATGAGCAAGCTATTTTTGGAATAATTTACAAAGAAAATGTTTTTACAAGACTTGAAAACACTACTTACGATAAAGTTATGAAACAAACTAAAACTTATTTACATCAAATCTATGTTTACAATTGATAAAATTACAAGAGACTAAATACTCCAAGCTATCATGTCTTTCTTTCTTTTTCATCTTGCTTGATTATTTATTGGTTTTGAACGTAATGTATGCACAAAGGGTAGGTTCTAAAGGTTCTTAAGCTTTTGTAATCTCACTTATTTTTAGAAAACACCTCCATTGGTCACATTACAACTTAAGTGAAGCTAGCCTAATCAACTTTAAGCTTTGGTTACACAACACTTAAAGCCTACACAGTACAACTGGTTTTAAATTCGGATGGTTAGGTAGCTATCCTTCTTGATGTCAACAAGCTATCAAGCATAATTTTTTCGTAGTTTTTATAAGTTTTTCTTAACTTGACCAATATTAGACCTTACTCGTTTAATATTAATCCCTTGACCAATATTAGACCCTACTCGTTTAATATTAATCCTCGACTAAGGATTAAGGAAAACTTTTTTTTTTAATACGTTTTGAAAACACTTAGAATCTCTACTTGACTAAGGTCGGGAAAGGTTTAGATTAAAACCAAATTAGTAGATTGGTTTTAATCTAGACACTAGGTTATACGTAAAAATCATTTAAAAAAAAAAAGCTTTTTTGAAAAGTAGAGATTAAGTCTAGAGGCTAATTTTTTAAATCCTTACAAGTACTACTAACTTTCCATATTTAGGTTTAATTTTTGAAATCAGCCCTTATGGAACTAAATTCAATCAGTAGCAATTAAATTGGGTTTATTTTACAATTACAAGTAATTCGGGTTACAATTCACAAAAGAGGAAAAACTAAAGTTTTACAAGTTTTACATCACCTCGGAAGTACCTACGTATCCACTAGTCGAGATCAGACATTCATAATTCTTTTCAATAAAATTTGAGGTAAGTGAGTTGCTTTTAACTTCTGAAAACTAGTCAGATTTATGTTTTAGATTGATTCAAGATTATTTAAGAAAACTCTAAAGAGTCTTAAATTGTTTTGCTTTTATTTTGAAAAAAAAAATCCTTTAAAAAATCCTAATTGAAAAAGGGTTAATTCATGTTATTTAGTTAGAAAATAGTTTCTCAAAGTGACAAAATGGAGTTGATTTTCTTTTTCTTCTTTTTTTTTTCTACTTTATTTCTATATTGTTTTATATTTTTTGTATGTTTTAACCAAGAAAATAAGATTAAAAAAAAGACTAAACTCCTTATGTTTCTCCTTCTTTCTTTTTTCTTTCTTATTTTTTTTTTTAAGTTACAATTACAATCACAATGCACCAATAAATAAATAAATTAAATTAAATTAAATAAAAATAGTACAGCTGCATTAAAATAGAGGTTAGACTAGACATTGGATGCTGGTCAAATGCCTCGAACGAGTTGGATCTCGAAACGAATTTGGAGATTTATGGGTCGAGAGAGGGAGCAGATGGCAATGGCTTGTTAGGGGGGTAGTTCAACTCGATCTAGCCACCAAAATGAGCGGGAGAGGTTAGCCAGTGGAAGCGGTGTCATACCCTGAAGCGGCAAAGTCGTAACAGCCCTACCGTGTAAACCATTCTAAGATAGAAGTTGGCCCTATAACCGCTATCATAGACCTGATCTACACAAGGTGTTCACGACTAACCTGCTTTAAAGTAAACAATTTGTAATTTAAATAAATCATTTACCTAAGAAGGTGAGAAAATATATATATACACTATAATTCAGTTATTACAATTAACGTTTACAATGTTTCACCATAATTATTACATTATTCAAAAATGAAAAATTCTAAAGTAAAGGCTTAGACCTTAAAAATATATATTTGTTCTTCAAATGTTTTTCCTCACTCTCTAGGATCCAGCAGTTGCTAGCTTCAAAATAATTATATGCTACTTCTTAGCCAGCACCTACACGACGTCTATAAGGATATGAGCAACCACAGCTTAGTAAGTTAAGATGGAGGACTTAAAACTATACCATAAACATAACAAGATTATCGATCAACTTATTAGGTGCAATGCATATTCAAGCAAATGCCATCACACGACGTTGTCCAGCCCGTCGTAAGATTAGAGAAATTACATCTGCTCTAATCTAGGTTGAGGAGTTGCCGTTAATATAACAGCTCACGACCAAACCCAGGCTTGTGTAATAAAGACACCGCTCCTCTTGCGACTACCTTCGAACCATTGACTTCACCCTCGCCACGACCTCCTCTCCGGTCATTTAGTTCGACTAAGGATGAAGAAGGGACCATTATGCAATCCTGTGCTATCCCTTTCGAAGGGGTCGATATTTGGCTGGAGAATCCTAAGTTTCCCCTAATGAGTTGCCATGTAGGTCCAATTATGATTACGGGTCGTATATTTGATTAGGTTCAGTTTAGAGTGATCAATCATTTCATACAAATCATACAATATAGGCCAAAACAACAAACAGAATCATAGCATCACTCATAATCAAGCATATACACACAACCAACTATCTAACAAGCACAACCAAGCATAATCTCAAGCCTCCAAAATACAACAACGTATTCATCTCAACTTACCTGAACTCCTCGCTCACTTACTCAAGGTCTAACTTGCTCGGGCCATCGCTGATCATCCCTATAACGGCAAACGTGGTTTCAGTTTTTTTATATAATTATTATAAGTTAGTTTTATCCTATAACACTTATTATTATGTTTTGTTTAGGGTTTAATATATCCAGTTATCTAAGTTCTCAAATCTTTTACAATTATTCTAGGTTTGGGGTTAGGTTCAGGTTCAGTTTCCGCATCGATTTCTAAATTAGGTTCTATTTTGATTTCTAAGTACTGTTTTATACCTGAACTCTAGAAACTTGTTTTAACTCATAATGTGAAATTAATCACATTACTTCCAGATATCCTAAATACTATAATTACCCCTAGTCAGTATTTTATTATATCCAGTACACTTAAATCCTTAATAATATACCGAATTTACTCCTAATGTGAGAAATTTTTACATTTTTTATATAATTACATAAATTCAAAATTTCTATCAGATTTATTATATATCCATATTATTTATATAATATCAATTTTTATTCTAATATCCTCTATTTATTATATTTCCAATAATTACATATTATGTATTATCACCTATTATGTATATAGTATACATCTAATATTTCTAACACTCTAATTATCATCTCCCAACATCAATTATCATGTCAAAATGTCTAAATTCATCCTAAATCAGATTTTACACCTAATTACCCTAATTTACAAAATTAACTTAAAATTTACTATTTTTCCCTATTACTTATTTACTACATAATTAACCTAATAATTATATTTAACACCCTAAATGCTACAAGCATCATAATTCATCAGATTTCAACATCCTAAAACATATAAATATTCACTAAATCAGTAATTAACTATTTAATTACTTAATTAACCCTAAATTCCCATTTTATGCCTCATTCTAAGGCCTAAAAATTATCTAAAATTTTCGAAAATTAATTTTTGAAAACAGGCTTCATAGCACTGTTCTATATCATCTAATTAGTTTACACAAAAATTTTAGGCTCAAAACTACACTCTTAAGGTTATTTATTTCTAAACCGAAACATACTGGGTTTTGCATGATTTCTTAAGGATTATATATCACGAGATATATTTTCATTAAAATAATATTTTTCATAAAAACTACATACAAAAATATTCCATAATAACAAAATTCATAATTTTCTAAGAATATTTACTATTTTTACAAAATTACACAAAATTGGGCTTGAAATCGAACTCACCGATTTGGATAGCTCCAGCCATCGTCGGTAACCATGGGTTTATCGGCCCACCTAGACACTGCCACCATCGTATGGTGGTGGTGGCCATTCACTCCTAACTGCTCGTCGAGTCTAGGTTCTCCTTACAAGCTCCAACTGTACAGTTTTCTTTTTTTTTTTTTTTTCCTAACCCTAATTTTTCTCTCAATTTCGTCTCTCTCCATTTTTCTCACTCTCCAAACTAACCAAATGAGCTTCTGAAAAATTTGGAGTATTTATAGAGCTTTAGGGAAATTATTGTGCATTAATTTGATTAGACAATTGCCTTATCTTCTTCCAATTTGACTTTTGTATTGTTTTAATTTAATTGGCTAATTTATTTATTTATTTTTATTTTCCCCAGCTACCACGACCTAAATATGGATTATTCTTTATTTTTTCTGATTTTTATTTATTTTTCCTTAATTAATTATGAATTTTATTTAATTATTTAGTATTATTTTAGCTCATTTCACGTATTTTAAGTAATTACGTGTATTTCTACCTACATGTAAATTCATATAGTATAAATAAATATTCCTAAATATTATTTAGATCATTCTATGATTTTTAGTATACATATAATTTATCTCTAGCGATTCGTTAATTATCGAAATGCATTTTACGCATTTTCGATAAATAACGAGTTATATACTTAAAATTTGGAATTTTTATATTTTTTTTATTTTATTGCTTATTTTCTTAAATTCGAACTTACGGGATCATTTTTATTAATATTTCTAGCTTTACTTATAATTTAGGCTCGATCGGATCTTTCAGCCGATCGAAACCTTAAGTGACTGATTATAGAGCTTACAAGCAGTTTAGTGGTGGTTGGAGTTTAGCTAGGGTAGTGGTGATGGATAGCACTGGTGGTGGCTATTGCACTTCGAGAGTACATAGAGACTTAGGTTTTTGAGTATGATGAAGTCAACCATGGAGTTGGATTGAGTCGAAAGTGGCTAAACATAGTGGTTTAGGGTGGGGGGTTGTGGGTTTGGTGGCTTAGGGTTTCATGGTGGTTGGTTCGGTAATAGCTGTGGAAGTTACAACAAAAGATTGAGGTTGTCGGGCTTAAGGGTTTAGGCCAAGGGATGGTTTTTAGGGTAGTGAGCTTACTCAAAAAGGTTCAAACAGCGATAAGGATCAAGAGAGAGACTGATGACTTAGCTAGAAAAAAGAGTTCAAGTAAATGTTTGAGTGTTCGAGAGTTTGCAAATTAGAGTCCTTGATTCTCAATGTGTTCGAAAAAAATCTTACCCCATCCCCTACTTATACTAACTGAAGAAAGACCAAGTTCGAAAAATTTTTGAATTCAAGAATTTAATTCGAGCTCAAATTTCACAATTTTAAGTAAATGTCTAGTAAAATAGATTTTATTTGTGTCTAGATATGCCATAAAAGTTCAAAGGAAGCTTCAATTCGCATTAAAAGAGCTCAAATCAAGCAAGAGGAAAGGGAAGGAAAGTCCGAATTTTGATTTTTTTTTTTTTTTTTGTGGATTTTCAAAACTTAATTTGACTCATTCAATGGTTGAATTTGGACGTGTTTTTGGATACATTTTGAAGTATGTCATCTCCAAAATAGGATTAAGATAAGAAATCATGCATGTATATGCGTAAATCTTGTGAGAAATTGTAGCAAAGTGAGGGGTTGTGAGTTAGGTTTTTTGAGGAAAAGGAGGGAAAGAGAAAGAGCTATTGACATGACACCATGTCAATCGAGCTACCCAACGATGTTGTACCATATGTCGAACACATAACAGAGGGGCTAACGTGTCATTGTTACGATCATAGCCAAGTGGTGCCATGTATCAACAACAAACACGTAACCCAATGATTAGTTGACATGTAGCAGTTAAGGTTTTAGAAAAATACAAAGCACTTTGTATATGTTGCAAGACTCAAACCCAAGAACTCCAAGTCATTAATAGTGCAAGTCCAAGTGTGTTACCATCAAGTTATTGGCTTATGTTTTATCCATATATACAATTAAATTATATATATATACCAGGTTGGCTTAAGTTGAATTTAAATTTAAGCTTAGACCCGAATATCTCTCCTCTTTTTTATTGCTTAAGGTACTTAAAAAAATACTAAGGTTAAATTGAAAATCGTATTCTATCTATAGTATCTAAATTTTTTTATTATAAATATATATATATTTAATTTTCAATTTTTTTGGTACTTTTCTTAAATTTTCTATTTTTTATTTTTTTCTAAATTTTCTATTTTTTTATTTTTCTAATCTTTTTACTTTTTTGTTCTTTTTCCTAAATTAGGATCATTTTCCCTATTCTAAAAATTCTAAAATTATAGGGAAAAAAAATGGGATATCTACAGAGTAAATATAATAACTATGTGCGTAAAATATCACAAAGATAGCTTCCTAATCAGACTGAAAAGGATGATAAATATAACATACCCAAATCAGCATCAATGAAATAGACAAATTTTTTATGTTATAGGACATCTTCCGCTTTAAACACGACCTTCTACAGAAACATGGTAAGCGGTGTTCATTTTTCTTGATTTATTTTGTCAAAATAAAGTTGAATTTATTTCTTGAGAAATGAAGATGTACAAGCATAAATTCCGTATTACATTATCCGGTATCTATCTTATTGTTTATGTCTCGAGGATGTGTTTGTGTGTTTTTTCTTCTAAATATTTAAAACTGGAAATTTACTTTTTCCTTTTCTTTCTTTTTTTTTTTGGTAACTATTACATTATCGGGTATCTATCTTATTGTTTATGTCTCGATGATGTGTTTGTGTGTTTTTCTTTTAAATATATGAAACTAAATAATTTTTTTTTTCTTTTTATTTATTTTATTTTAGTTTTTTAATTTAAAAAAAAATTCGAATTCGATTTATTTTATTAAAAGATCGGTATTTATATCATTAAATAACAACCTTTTTTCACGAAAGACGTCCATAACTGTAGCATGCAGTGTTTTTCGTGCCTAGTGAATATTTATTTGACATAGGACAGAACATGCTCTAAGCTGAAGCTTGCAAGTATTACTCACCTCATCAATATTAATATTAATTTATAAGGAAAAAGAAAGAGCCAAAGGATCATTTCTTGATATGCTTACTTCAGTCTTACCGAGGGAGCTCCCACACCAATCATGTGAAGATATAATTATTCTTCCTAGCTATCATCAGTACTCAATCATAAATTTTGTTGAAAAAGAAGCTAGATGTAATCGATTACACCAATTATTAGATGTATTTTTAATTGATTTATTAAAAAAATCAATATTGTCAAATTTAAACTGAATGGTTGATCAAAACATATGAAAAATTAAAAATTAAGGAAAAGATCAGTTGAAAGAAAATTGAGCTAAAATTAAACAGGGTCGAATCGTAGCGTCAACCCGAGTTTGACAATACTGGAAAAAATACTTGGCCGCACGTATAGGAAAGGATTGCATGTGCGTCCCATTTTCTTAGATTACAAATTTCCCATTTTGTCCGAAGCTGATAAACAATCCTGACATGGATGGTTCATTATTTTATCAATCTATGCCTTCCAAGATTCAACTACCATTCTAAGACTGCAAATTACTTCGTTATATAAAACTTGAGGTAACCACATTTTTTTCAAAAGCCTGTATTGAGATCCTCTTTGCTATTCTTTTGAAGTTTATTTGTTCTCTCCATAGGTACACCAGGGAAAATGAAGAGAAAGTTTAGGAAATTGAGGAGCATAAATACTCCATACAAAGAGGAAGAGAGATAGGAAGACAAACCTCCACAATGGGTGGTGGACATCTCTCGTTTCCTTGAACAAGGGAAAACATGTGAATCCGGGACATCATAGACTATCTACAGCGTGCCCACTAACCTGTAGGGAGTCCATAAGAGTGCGTTCGTTCCAAAAATCATTTTGATTGGTCCTTTCCATTATCTAGAGGAGAGATTACAAGCTATGGATGAACACAAGACGCGCTTCTTCCTACGCCTCTTAGGAGCTAAGTTTGGAGAAATTGATGGAGCAGAGAGAGCTCAAGATAGCGTGGCTCAATTTCATAAGGCAGTTGGTTTGGAGAACCTTGTTGAAGCCATAAAAGCCTTGGAGCTGAAAACAAGAGTGCTATTCTGAAAATTTTGATGATATTGATAGTGATGAATTCATCCATATGATGGTCACTGATGGCTGCGTTGTCATAATTGATGCGCTTGTATTACGAGTTTGCGAATAAGGTACATGAAATGAAGTTCTTAATCTGTTGTAACCATGTTTTGCTATAAATGCTCAATGTAGCACTTGAAACGGGCATAAGAAAGATTAAGAAGGAAAAAGAAAATCTAAATGTAGCAGCATCTGAAGATTGGGGTAATTATAATCAAATCTCAAATGTAGAAAGCACTTTCATATCCTTTTATACCCTTAGTTCCATTTGTGATAAGCATTTGAAATTACATACGCAAACATAGGTTTGTTGCATGTTGTTGGATTAATATGCATGGTTCTATGAAGAACTGTTATAGCTAGCAGTTATGGAGTACCCCTAGGCTATTGAAATTACTAAAGTATGAAATAAGAAAAAACAACCTCATATCAAAGTTTTAAGCTTTTACAACCCATCTACTGGAATATGATGGACATTTCTATTAGAGTGTTTACTTTGTGCAATTTTATATTGCTGGAAATACTTATTCTGATATTTATTTCATCAAATTAATTATAATATTAAGTTGGAAATACAACTAAAAATACCATTTTAGCCCTATTTGGTTGTTTATTACGATATTAAGGAGGGTATGATAGTTACACCATTTGAACTTTTTATTCTCTCTTTAGCTTAAAAATTTCCCACCTCTTCTTAGGAAACAACTATACCTAATTTAGTGGGAATAGAAAAGACCTTAGGAACTAAAATTTCCTATTTATTTTTCAAGTAAATAAATTAATAGACAGTTATACAATAATATTTATTCTATTCCCTCTTTCTTATCTCTAAGTAAACATACCATTACAACGGTTGACTGTAAATGTGATTTATAATGATATCTGCGCCGCCGTAGGTACTGTATTCAATTTCATTATCATTTGACTTCCCAACTAGCTATTTATCCATAACAGACAACAAATATATATATATATATATATATATTTGTAATTCATGATAATATGAGATCCTTTGTAGTTGCTAGGTTGTTCGTTCTGATTGGTTTAGGACAAAGCAAACAATTTTTTCGAGATAAAGCGACATTTTTCCCCCTTCATGATAGCAGATGCTAATGAACTAACTCCTTAGCTGTACAATTAAATGTTGATGATCCAATTTTCACGATTCGCTGGAGGCTACCGACTCTGCAATGCTAATGCTCTAGGACCAGCTTCCTTTCTTTCCTCTTGAAGAGCTCTATAAGCTGACCACCTCGGGTAAAGAACCACCCCTAGAGAAACTCGCTATCACCTTCTTTGCTACATTGCTACCCAGAGAAAAGGTCAATTTTGAGATGGATCCTTCCAGGAAATACAAACACTTGCTAGATGAACTAACTCCTTAGCTTTGTTTGCATCAATGTCATGTCAACAGATTGGGAGTTGTAATGGAAGCTGCCATACATTCTTTAGCTTTTAGCACCTCAAACTTTAAACCCAAAACAGGGTGGCCACTAAGTTAGTAAGGAAAATACTGCGATAAACACAAATGTAGCCACACTTCACCATGCCTATACAATTATGTTAATGCAGCAATTACAAAATATAGTCGATGTTAATTATCTTATTTATATAGGGACAACAAATACAAATGACTCAATGTTCAAGTAAGACAAACCATAACATAGATCCAATGTCCCAATATCCATATACAGAACTCTTACATAAGTAATGTCTCAGTCAGTATCAGCCACAGTTTTGCTATATTGATGACACACTTATCCACAAGATAACCTTTCCATATATTCATCCTTGACTTGCCTATCCGAAATTATTATCACCCTTGACAAGACAAAACTCATCAATTATTAGGGCTAATATTAATCGAGTTTGTTTATCTGAACCTAAAAGCACAATCATCACATGCCCAAAAATTGGCTCACCAAACTTGCAAAGATATAACTAGTATCCAGAATCTATAATCATATACAAGAGCCTAAACATACCCACAAATGGCATTCTCAATCCTATAAACTAAAGAAATGGACCATTGTAGTTGACATTAGACTAATGCGGCCGAGTAGGTCTCTCTAATTTAGTGTAGTTGACCACAAGCTTGAGGAGATTAACCACCATATGATGTAGTCAACTATCTCGATAACCAATTTCTAAGGTTTTCATACGATTATTAGATTTTCTCGAAAAGATTTGTGTATTGAAACAGTTATTTTTACTTTCTATCTCTTTTTTAAAAACAATTTCTCGTGTTTTTTCATAAACAATTTCCATTTTTTAGAATAGAAAATTTTTCTCATTTTTTATCAGTATTTTTAATAATTATTGACCACTATCATTAATAATATACAGTTAACCACTATCCTTATCTTCCACAGTCACTTATTAACAACCATAAAACTTTGATTGTGACTAGTGCCAACAAAACGGAAAATTTTTTCCACGAAACAAACATACCTTGATCAAATTTACATATTCGTATTCAATTTTTTTATGTAGAAGATTGTCAGTAAAATTGTTAATTAGATTTGCTTTAAAAAAATAATCCTTTTTCTGCGTACATGTTTAATTCATTATTTTGATTTGAAGAAACCTTTGAGGTAATTCATCTATCTCTTTCACAGATAATAAAATCTATTCAATTATTTTGTGTTATGATAAATTAATTTCTATGCCAACGTGCTAGTGTTCTTAATTTTCACTATCTGTTAATGGCAAATATCCGTTCTTTTTTTTTTTTTTTTTTTATCTTTACAACAGGGAGGGGGGATTTAAATCTACTCCATATTGCTTGGGACATCAATGTGTTAGAGGAGGAGAAAAAATACTATAAAACTTTTCATTCAATATTTTTTAATGATAAGACTAATGAGGTATTTAAAATCATCAACGAAAAGTAAGAAGTATTTACTCTTACCAAAGGAAGATAGATTGATGGTTCTACCTACATTAGTATGAACAAGTTGAACAGACATGATTGTCTTTGAAGTGACTTCTTTGGGAAACTCCTTCAAGCATATTTTTCAAAAAGATAAGCTTCACACAATTAATTAGAATAATTTATTAAAAGCATGCTATTCACCGTCTTCTTTTCTCCCATGTTCTTAAGTGCTTCAAAATTTAAATGGCCAAGTCTCATATGTCAATACCATAGTTCATCTTGAACACTAGTCTTCAAACACGTCACTTGAATTGTCTTGTCTTGATATTTAATTGAAACAATTTATTCTTTAACATAAGTACCTTACCAATCAATTTAGCATGTTGATCTTCAATCCAAAGACATTTATTTTTCATATTAATGTCATACCCCTTTTCAAGGAGTTCTCTCAAACTCAAAATATTGCCTTTTAATTTGGGAACATAATAAACATCATGAATTAACTTTTGACTCCCATGTTTGGCAAAGATTAGAATCTACCTCTTCCTTGAATTTGAATTCTTAATTTATCTCCAAAAACATATTACCATGTACCTTCTCATTAAGCTCCACAAATTTTCTTTCTAGCCACACATGTAATTGCTTGCTCCATTATCCAATTACCATGTATTATTAGCACCCTTGTCTTCCTCCATGAGTGCTAACAACAAAGTTGATTCTTCATCTTCTTACTTTTCCTTAATAAGATTAGCTTTCTCTTCTACATTAACACTATGGCATTCCCAAGTAACATGGCCAAATTTACAACAATTACAACACTAGATTTTAGATTTATCATACCTCCTTTCATTTGAGTTTTGATAATAGCTATGTCCTCTTCCTTTTACTCTTCCATGACCTTTAAATAGTTAGTGGCTTTTCTCCTCTTTGCTTGTGTTATCACCATTTTCTCTTTTTCTTCCTCTTCTGAGTTCTTCCGCTTCCACTAACTCTTTGGCTCTATTCTTAATCATGCTTTAAGGATATTTTGACTTTAGGAACCTGTTCCCATGGTTCTTCATGCCTCTTCTTGATCTTATTTTCATGAGCTCATAAGGAGCCCTCTAATTCTCCAATGGTCATTGAGTTTAGATCTTTTGATTCCTCAATGACACATACCAAATAATCAAATTTAGGAGTTAAAAAACGAAGAATCTTCTCAACCACACAAACATCTTCTATCATTTCTCCATATCTCTTCATTTAATTCACAACAGCTTTCAACCTTGTGCAATAATCCAAGATTAATTCGAATTCCTTCATCTTCAAAGCTTCAAACTCACTACGTAGGAATTGAAGCCTCACGTTCTTCACTTTATCGATTCTTTGAAAAGAATTCTTTAATATCTCCCAAGCTTTCTTTGATGTAATTGCATCAGCCACTTTATCAAACATGGAATCATCCAAAGCTTGATGGATGAGGGTAAGTACTAACTGATCTTTCCTTGTCTTTCTTGCCTCTTCTCTATTCACATCCTCTGAACCATTCTCCACTATTTTGCATACATTCTAGCAAAGATTTCATGCAAATACACTATTTTTCATAATTTTCTTTTAAAAGTCGAGGAACTCGAAGAATAGAACGTTCATTATTTGCCATCTCTTTTTTTCACTATATTTTTTTTTTCTCACTCTTTTTTTTTTTTTTTTTGTTTTTCATCCGCTATTTTTCAATGACAAGACTAATGAGGTATTTATATGTACATAAGATGACTCTTAAATTATAATACATTGACTATAATTAATAACTTATTTATGGACTAAAGAAAAATCAAGATTCATAACATTTCATATACATGAATTTTGATATGGTCTTCTAGAAAATTACAAAGATAATTCCAAGACAAATCTAAAAATTTAAATTATTAACTCCAACATAGTATTCATATCATTAGGTTATAAGACTATTGACAATTTAAAATAGCTTTTATACAAAGAAATTATAAGTAAATATAAATGATGTTGCAGTATGCTTGGTAGTTCATTAGCTTATGGATTTGATCTTACTTGTCTATCTTATATTGTATTGCTTAGGGCTGTTTATATCGTAGAGACTACATGACCTCCATCATCAATCATGAAGGCGGCCTTATCCAGCAGAAGCATTCCATCACTGGCATGTCTTGTAGTTTGTTCCATTTCCTGTTGTTGCTTGGTTCCGACTTTCTTTAGCAATTCTACGACGTTACCGTAATACATCCTCTAGTTGCACTTGGTAGAGTACGAGTTTAATGTTAGATAAAATGTGAGCTTAATTATTTGAGTGTATATATATATTTATATATTCATTCACAAAATTAAGGTCTACGACTCTAGAACATATAGAAAAACTATTCTACCCTTACAAAATACATTATACACTAATATATACAATATACAATAATACGCTATCTCAATCTCATAATGCAAATAACAACATAAATTAAGACTTGAAGTTTTGATTCAAACCATTTAAATCTGTTGATTATAGTGTTAACTTAGTAGCTAGCGATCCTACATCCCCCTATTGTAATTATGCCTATAAACTCTTGAAATATGCGGCTAGATTGACAGATCTGTAAGCCTTATGGAATAAAAAATCATGTTATTATATTAGTTATATCTCGTATATAGGGGCAAGACTGCTTGGTAAGATCATGAGTTATGTAAATTTTTTCTTGCGTCAACAAGTCAAATTTGGTAAGCCAAAGCTTATGGAATCAATCTTGCATCACCGCACCAGGCATGATTTGATCTAATCGCTTGAACATATTCTTACATGCCAATTCATCCTCATGTTGACAAGTTTATTTCCTGTTGTTCTTTCCATTAGGCATTATTTTTGAGAAATAGATCCTCTAAAGTTCTTGTGTACTAAATTTACAAAAATAATGATTGGTGCTGTTTAGATTTTTTGAAAATCCTCTAACATCATGATTTTTCAAAAATTTAGATAATGAAAACCATTACTTTGAGACTTTAGAAAATAATAACTTTAAAGGATCACAATCCCTGTTTGTAGAGCTTACTTGGCTCCAACTCGGTTATCAATGCTTGCAAGCAATAGGAGAGATTTGCCAGGAATGTAACTTGCTACAACTAATGATCATATCTGAGGAATATACCTAGTCTTCATTAGCCAACCGTGTGGAATGTCTTAAGTAAATATGGTCAATGGCCTTGCATATCACTTCCATACGCAGAAACTACATGGAAAACGCATGGTCAACCATGCAGAACAGATATATTCCGTATGATAGCATCTTCATGTAAGTTATTTAATTTAAAAGTTGCCCTTTTAATAATCACATGACAACCTCTTAAAGTTCCTTTGTCCGGATATTCCAAGCAATTGTATCTAATGATCAGATTATGAAACCGAACTCGATCATATATATGGTGCTGAAAGTGACTTGTATGTCCTGCTTCTGCTCCTCCACTAGCATTTTGTAATTCAGATTCTTTCCTGTCTCCTTTTTCTGTTGGTTGTGGCTCAACTTGATGGCTCGATCGTCGAAAAGCAAGAACAATGCAAGGCATCTGAGAACTGTGGGGGCTCATCACGAAAGACCAATTGAAGGGAAACCCCCAGAATGGGTGGTAAACATCAACTGCCTCAACGAGGCGCTAACTTATGACTCCGGAAGGTCCTGGACAATCTATAGAGTACCAAGTAACATGAGGGAAGTACATAGAAATGCTTTTGTACCGAAAATCATATCCATCGGTCCTTTTCATTATGGAGATCAAAGGCTACAGGCTATGGAAGAACACAAGATGCGGTATCTTTTACGACTGCTGGGAGGTAACTTTGAAGAAAGTAGAAGAATCCAGAATGGAGGGGAACATGTTGCTGAAAGCCAAAGGACGATTTGTCTGGAGGATCTTGCAGGAGCAATGAAAGAAGCGGAGCAAAAAACAAGGGAGTGCTATTCCGAGTTCTTGGATATTTCTAGTGATGATTTTGTGCAGATGATGGTTACCGATGGTTGCTTTGTCATTGAACTGCTGCGCCTGTACTACAAATTTGATAGGGAGGTAATTTGCTGGAAATTTAACAGTTTACTCAACGGAAACTTGTTGATTATAAAAAATATAATACAACTTCCTCTGAAATTTCATTATAGCTTTTAAGCTAATGACTTATACATGCCATCAGAATATGCTTTCATTTATGTTGTTGCTGGATTGAGAGAGAGTGCATGCAAAGTTTTCTGCTCCCATTGCCATCATCGACATGTAGCAGGAGCTATTTTATCAATAGGAGACCTATGTAAAATGGGAAATTTTAAGTTAGAAGGTTGACCAAAATAGCAAGTCTTTTGTTATTTGTGTTCTGCCCCTCAGGACAGCATGGATTTCCTTTGCTAACAAGTTTTCCAGTTGACTTTGAGGCTGCATTGGTTTTTTATGAAATTTGACTATGTTCTTTCCATAGATTGTCTTATGTTTGGTATTAATTTGACATACACTGTGATGACAGGAAAATGTTTATGATCCCATCTTCACCACCCGCTGGATGCTACGAACACTTCAGCGTGACCTGTTAATGCTTGAAAACCAACTTCCTTTCACTGTACTCAATAAGCTTTATGAGATGACAAGCTCTGGTGAAGAACCATCCCTGCAGGAACTCGTCGTCACCTTCTTCGATCCCTTGCTTCCACGAGAAAATCCCACCGCACGGTTGGATTCAGCTGAGAAATATGACCACCTACTCGATGTGTTCCGCTCCACCTTTCTCACAACATTCAGAACCAAGGAAATTAAGTGGAAGCTGCTGCAAGCAGGTGCCAACCTGCCTCTTCTTATGGAAAGGCAGCTAATCCATTGCGCAATGGAACTTCAGGAGGCTGGAGTTGCATTGCAGAAAAGGGAAGGTTTCGACTTACTAAACATTGCCTTTAATCATGGAGTTTTGCAGATACCCCCTTTGTCCATTGATGATAACACGGTACCTCTATTCCTCAACTTCGTGGCCTATGAACAAAGCGATCAAGATGCAGAACCGTTCTTCACGAACTACTTCATGTTCCTAGATAGCCTGATAAATTCCACCAAAGATATCCAGATTCTACATAAATATGGAATCATAAATCATGTCCTTGGGAGTGATAAAGGTGTAGCGGACCTTGTCAATAAGCTCGGCAGGGAAATTGTGTACGATTTGGATCAGTGCTACTTGTCGGTTCAAATGAAGGATGTGAATGATTTGTGCAGAGTGTATTACGAGAGCAGGTGGCGTGTCTGGTGGGGGAATTTGATCCGTGAGCACTTCAGCAGTCCATGGACATTTTTATCTCTGCTAGCAGCGATTTTTCTCTTGGTACTGACTGCAGCCCAGACATTTTACACCATTTACCCTTACCATCACCCATAAGTATAGCAAGATTGACCCTTTGTGTAACCCTTATTATTTCTGTTGAAATTTCCTTGTTCTTTTGTCCATAATATCCAAGGCAGCAACAAAATTCTGCTTGCACTTGAAGACTGAACATGAATAATTGTTTACATCATTGACTTAGTTATAATGTAGTGAAAAAATAAGTATTTCCTTTTTCTTTTTTTTTTTTGTTATATTATATACTCACATGTGTGTTGCAGTTTATCTATGGGGTAGTTTTAGGGGTTGATTTTATTTTTTGTATCATAATGCATAGTAGATACAGTTAGGACCAAGTCGTCTTAAGACCTTATAAAGGGGGCTATTGTGTAAGCTTTGGATGTTGTGGAGCAACTACCTTCCGAGACTGATCAGGCTACCCCACTTAAGTTTAAAGGTGACCACAAAACCGTTACCTTGAAAAAACACACTTTGTCACAGAACTTGAGAACTTTTAGAACCTACCCTTTGCATGAATGAAAACTTTTTTTCAAAAATCACAAGAGTCCATGATGTGGTAGACCTAAACAAACAAGGGCAGTTACGAAGTTATTTTCCTTGTATAGTCTTGTTCCCTATAAGTAGTTTGTAATAATTCCGTGTAAAGTTTAGAATATGTTGTGATTATAATTTTAATATTTTCTTTAGATAGGTATGGCTAGATCAAATCAAGGGCCTTTTGAAGAGATCCATGTCTATCATTGGCCTTAAAGATTACTTCAAATATAGTTCTGACTGTTCAGCTTAGATAGTCAAGAGTTCATTAAAAACAAGATTGGGTCCATCCTTAGTTCATTTATAGGAGCCCAAATCCGTCAGTTTTTGTTTGGGCCTATATCAACTAAGCCCAACCTTAGAAGAGTACTCTCAATTGTTGTGGGCCCCTATTATCACAGATGATATCTATGTCCCGAATTTGGAAGCTGCAGCACCAAAGATCTTCAGCAAGTTGTTGGGAGTAAGAAAAATTAAGATAAACTAGGTTTTAACTCAAGGAAAGACCATTTGGTTGGAGGATGTCGTGCACCGATTTTCTATTAAGCTAAAACATAGAGATAAACGAGAAGTTTTTTTAGCAAACTCGAAAGCCTGGCACCAACACTAAGTCAATGCTTTTATCTTGGTGGTCTTCAACACTATTTTATTCCCTAATGATAGACATCGAGTCTACTTCAAAGTTGAAGATATCGTAACCTAATTTCTTAAAGGGAAATCATATGTCCTGGCCCTCTTGGCTGAAAAAATCCAATCATTGAATCATCTCAAAAAGAAGAAACGAGGAGATCTAAAGACCAATATGGTTCTACTTATAGTCTGGTTCATTAACCACATAAGAAGTTACCAACTCAATTTCAATCAAGCTAATTTCACCTCGCAATACGGTCTCATCAAGTCCTTTAAAGAAAGAATTGAGCTACCAAAAGACATAGCCATCCGTTACTGGGTCCAATACTTTCAAAGTATGAAAGTGAAAGAGCTACTGTAATGCCTAGGTGGTTTGCAAGCAAGGAAATGATAAGAGGATGTGAAGATTTCAAGGTAGTACCCTTGATCGGCTTCAACCTCTATACCGGATACGTGCTAGCCAATGGACTCATTGAAGACGTGATTCCTAGGCCATCATTAGAAGCTGTCTCATTGGTCTTTCATAACCCCAGCATATTGGTAGCTGACAAAGTGGCCAAGGTCCTAAGCATTCGAGCTCTTTGGTGCACAAGGAAGACTGCCCCTATCACTAAGGGGATAGCAGGCAGAAGCTAGACAACCAAAGGACGTCTTTATCACCAACTAAAGAAGCTGAAAGATATGAAAGAGACAAAGGAGAAGGAAGAAGTCTAAGTCGAAGCTAAACTTAAGAAAGCAAGTGAAAGAGAGTAGGAGTTAAAGAACCGCTGCGAGGAGTATCATCAGAAGATAAAGGCATTAAAAGCACAGCTGAAGAGGATTAAGAGCAAGGATGAGGATGCTCCTAAAATTCAAAAGAGTAAAAAGACCCAAGACAAGCTCACTAGCCATAAGAAGATTAGAATTTAGATTTTAGACTCTTTTAGTATTTTCTTTCTTTAAGATTTTTTTTCGAACGAAATAAGTGATGTAAAGCTTCATGGTCCGCTTAAACTATATATATATATATCGTGAATATTCTAGCAAGTATACTGGGTCGAAATCAAGTAATAAAGAACAAGTAAGGTTGTTGATCCCTTGAGGACTAAGAAGTTACTAATCCTATGATAATTCTTATCAATATTCAAGCAATTAAAAGTAAATTATGAATTAACTAATTTCTAATTACCCTAAAACTATCGAAAATAAACTTACGACAAAATATCCAAAAGTAAGCAATCAATTGAGAATGTAGGAAAAACAAAATCCACCCTAGTTATGCAAATCAAATTGTCATCATATTGTATAGATTAATAGCTATATGGTCATTCAAGTGAAATTATTATGCCTTAAAACTTAAGGACTTAACTCCTAATTAATCGGTCAACTTCCATATCTCTAATTAATAGTGGACTCTAAATTATTATCATACATCTCCCGATGCTATGGTCGTTTAATGTCCAAAATCAATTATTATTAAGATCTTAGTGAATAATTAACTCAAAACTTCACATTAATCCCTAAATAATTTCTAATTAACGCCACTCCCGCATTAGTTAATCAGTTTAATCAAGAATTTCTAACAAACCCTATATCAACTCCATTATCAATAGTGTTTGTAACAATTTAATGAATTAGAGAATTATAATCAAAATTGCAGAAATTGCAATCATGAATCATCCACATGTCTATTAACTCTATAACATGAATATAATTCTCATCTCAACTACTTAGGGTTTCATCAGTTCCCACAAATAAAACTTAGCCAACCATGGAAATTAAAACAAAAGCACAAATAATAATTGAATTTGCAAAGAAGTTCACAATTAAAAGTAAGAATAAATCACAGAATTGCATAAACATAAATAGAATAAAGATCACTAATTTTGTAATTATAATGATTAAACTTCAATTGCACTCCAAGATTAATCTCTATAGCAAAAGAGAAGTCTTCTCAACGATTCAAGAAATTCTAAAGAAAACTCTTCAAAACTATCTACTATTGCTTCTAAGACTCTCTAATTCTAAAGAAGATGAAAAAGTCCTCTAAACTATCAAATACATGTCTATTTGTAGAGAAAATAGGGTTAGCTTTTGAATAGTGTTTTCTTCATGAAGGCCAACCATGTAGCATTTATGGATGATGGCATAGAACTCCAAAGCCGTCGATGTAAAGTGTAGGCTGGCCCATGGTTGGCTACTTTCAATTCTAATGTGCTGTGGCTCAATTCGGGCTTCATTCGTTTGCTTAAAACTCCTCTAAATTAACCGTATTTCCACTTTAAATCCTCCAATACATGAAATGTCCAAATGAAAATACTTAGGTACCAATTCTTAACGATTTATGTAAAATCAATAATAATTCTAGCTAATACACATATTAAAACATGAATAAAATATGTCTTTATCAACTTCCCTATACTTAAACTTTTGCTAGTCCTCAAGCAAAATAAATAAAACCAAAGAAATTTATCATTGAATATACAAATTTTCCAATTGCAAAACAAAACATATGATATTTCACACTTTCAGACTCACTAAATTGTAATGCCCACCTCTCGAACCAAACTAAAATATGTGATCAAAGTACTACAATTGAAATTAATTAGCCATTGTAGAGAAAACAAATTTTAATTCAAGTATTTAACCTAAGATTTTTATTTCAAAAGTAAATACTTAGTCCTAGAAGGAAAAATACCCATTTAAACTTCATAGTTATTATTAGGCATATTATCCCTCTAATTATCTCAACAAACAATTTAATAAAGTAATGAAAGCATATGATATCTGCACTATCCTTAGATTTTCTTTCTTTTTATTACAAGCCTTAATTCATTTCTTGAATTGCATTCCAAATTTCCATTTTACATTCCCCTTTTTTTTTTCTTTTCTTTTCTTTTTTTTTCTTTTTAGTTCAAATACTGAACTTTGCTTTTTCGCCCTTCTCGTTATAGTGATGCATTGAGTTGACTTATCCTAAACTCATCACCCAAGTGACTAAGTTTTAAAGAGACCCCTACAGACTCTTCCTTACTCTAACATTCAAGTGAGGATACTCTTAGCTCAATTACTTAAGTTATTAGAGTAAAGGCTTTAATTTCATAACTTTTTGAATACCTACTAAAATTTTTTAGACTTCTTTTATAGGAATCACTAAATATAAAGCTTCACTTACCTCTTTTAGTAAGTGTTAAAGTACCATTAGAACAACTAAAAATGACGATATACTAACTAACCTTGCATAGAAGTGAACCTGTTTACTTTTCTCTTAAGGACTCAACCAGCTCTTAAACTTTAAATTCTAAGACTAAAAACTAAGTAAATTAGGTTTCCAAAGATTTGACTAATTAATTTTAACTACGTACAAAAATCACAATAATGATGAGTAGGGCAGCTTAGTGAGTCAATTATTTAAGCTAATCACCATCAGATGCTATCAACAATTTTTCTTTGTGTAATCTCTAGATTCCAAATAAGAAATTCAAAATAAAAAATAAAAAAAAAATTGGCATAAAAATTGCCAAATACTTAAGAATAAATAAAGTTTAAGCTAATAGGAAAGTATAATCATCATGATATTCAATTCAATTCAAAATCTCCGTTTCTTATATTTCCTTCCCCCCACTTTAGAATAGACAATATCCATACTGTCTCTAATTCAATGTACAAGAAGAAATAAAAGAAAATAAAAATCCGTAATAATAGGAAATGAAAAACCGATACTTTCCTGGTTTCAAGTTTTTAGCAACAAGGAAAATTCCAATCATGATATCATTAAGAATAGCTTCTAATTCATATCAGACCTGTCTCATCAAACATGAAGAAACACGAAAGAGCAAATATAGAATAAAAGTGTACTCAAAAGTACATAGTAGAATTAATTATCCAAAGTTACTCAATCAGGTGGGCACTAAACAAAAATAACCTAACAGTAAAGTAAAAAATAAAAGAAAAAGAAAATAACATAGAAAAAAAAAAATCAAAAAGGCATGTAAAGCTCTAACTGTCTCAATCAGTGCTACTAGCCTCCTCACTGGAAGTCTCGTAATGTAGTTGCTCTATAGCTGCTGGCTAGAAACATGAGATAACGAACTTCAACGTATTAAACATAGTAGTCCAGAACTTCTTATTCTTTTTCATTTCTTTTCGAATTTCATCTTGGACTTATCTAATTTCTATAGTCAATTGCTCATAACTACCAACTAAAAGAAGAGGATATAAAGTAGATGCTCTAACAGCAGGAGGATTTTTAGGAACATCCTCTTCATCAACTGGATTTAGCCTATTATTTATCTTAACTAATCCCTATCCCCTAAAGGGTACAGCTGAAATAGGCTTATAAGGAATACTCTGGTCCCCTTTCGATTGCTGAAAAAGCCCCATGCCCTTCAACATTGCATTAATATAAACACCACAAAATATAACCTGAGTCTTAGTATCATTTACTTGTCTATAAACAAAATTTGCTACTTCTACTCCCAAATCAATCTGATACTCATAAATTAAGCTATATAGATAAAACATATCAAAACTAGTTACCTTATTGTAGCTAGTTTTCTTATAGTTGATAATATGGGTGAGAATGTGGTGGAGTAGCCTGTGCTCCACTGTTGTAAAAGTAATGGTAAGCGATTTTGAAAGTACAAAATCATCCCACCTTAGGTGAATCAACTGGTACTAGAATCTCTCAGTAGTCACATCACTAAGCTAGGAGTTAGGAAAATTCACTTCTTCCTCATCATATAATCCTGAAAAATAACTAATCTAATTTAATTCAATCATATGAACCTCTCCATAAGCCTAAAAGGTAATCATGGACATTCTCCAATCTTGCTCTAGCTGCAAAGTAGATAAAAACTTGATGGTAATATTTTTTAAAGTAAGTTCCTTTACCTCAAATAACCTCAACCAAGTCTTATCTAGAACTATCTATGGATCCTGTCGTCCATTCCATATTCTTGTAGAAGAGTCCAATCTAAGTATTGTTGGTTCATGAAGGTCATCCTTTGTAACGTCTTCTTTCTCTCCTTTGCATATTCTTAATTTGACAGCAGATCTCTACTTGAACTTTTGGAAGATAAAGCGGCTGCTATCTTTTGGAGCATGATACAGTTAAGGTACAGATCTGAAATGAAAAAGTATGAATATGGGTGTAGAAGATGAAGAAGGTTAATGTATGTGAGATGGAGTGAAGGAGAGGGAAGAGTTTGTGAGAGAAATCTAGAGAGAGAGGAAAGGAAGAGAGAGAAGTCGAGGAGGAAATGAGTGAGGAAAGAGAGAAAACAAACCAATGGATTGATATCAGGGAACTTATGCCGGCCATTTGTAGCTATACGCCAACGTATGTGAGAAGGTCGATGGCCATGAATGAAATTGGCCAACCTTTAGTTCAAAATTTTGCACTCTCTCTTTTTTTTTCAATTTATTATTAGGCCTGTGGCCTTGAGTACAAATAGTTAGCCTGATTTTTTTTTTTCAAAGGAATAAATAGAAATAAAGATAAAAATAAAAATAAAAGTAAAATAAAATAAAAAATTTGTTTTGTTAGACATGGGTTGCCTCTCATAAAGCGCTTAGTTTATAGTCACTAGCTCAACTTTTCTAGTCTTATTATGGGTTCGCGCCTGCCAAGGTAATGGCATCATTATCCATGTTTTCCCCTTCAAAATAGTATTTGATGAGATGACCACATACCTTGAAAATAAGATTATCTCATGCCTTTAACTCAACTGTACCACAAGGAAAAACATTAGCTATTTCAAATGACCCAAATCATTGAGGTTCTAACTTACTTGGGAATAGCTTCAGTCCAGAGTTATATAATAACACTTTTTAACTAGGTATGAACTCCCGTTGTTAGATGTTTCTATCATGCCATTATTGGGCTCTCTCCTTGTATATCGTAATGTTTTCATAAGCTTCTTCTCTAATCTCATCCAGCTGGTTCAATTGGAGCAACCTCTTTTCACTTGCAGTTTGTAAATCATAGTTAAGGTATTTTATAACCTAATAAGCCTTATGCTCAAGCTCTACAAGTAGGTGACATAATTTACTATAAACAATTTTGTATAGAGACATTCCTATAGGGGTTTTAAAAATTGTCCTATAAGCCCACAATGCATCATCAAGTTTTAAAGACCAATCTTTCCTAGATGCATTGACAGTCTTCCCTAGGATACGCTTTATTTCCCTATTGGACACCTCAACTTGTCTACATGTTTGTGGATGATATGGGGTGGCAATTTTATGAGTGACTCCATATTTTGCTAACAATTTTTTAAACTACCGATTGCAAAAATGTGATCCCCCATAACTTATAATAGTTCTAGGTACCCTCAAACTTGGAAAATATGTTCTTTTTAAAGAATTTAATTACAACCCTGGCATCATTAGTTTGTAGAGTAACTGCTTCTACCCTTCTCGACATGTTATTGATAGCTAGAAATATATATTTGTTTGAAAAAGATAAGGGAAAAGGACCCATGAAGTCTATTCCCTATACATCAAAAAGCTCAATTGTCTCCTAAAAATATTTCTAGTCCTTTGGCATTGAGTACAAGACATAATATAGTTCCTACAATCACTAAACAAACTAAGCCAGTAAAATCCACAAGATAAAATCTTAGCAGCAGTTCTTTCCACACAAAAGTGGCCTCCTGCTTCTTTAAAATGACAGTACTAAATTATACTAAGTTGTTCGAGTTCAGGTACATAACATCTAATTACTTGGTTAGCACAATGTTTAAACAGATACAGTTCATCCCAAAAATAAAATTTCACATCATGTAGAAACTTATTTTTCTTTTGAAATGAGAAACCATATGGTATGATTTTATTAACTAGGTAATTGACTTTATCAGCATACCAAGGTTACCCTTGGATTCCTACTACATACAATTGTTCATCAGGGAACTTTTCATTTATGGGTGGCTTTAAACAATCTTTGATTTCAAGGTCAAATTCTTGCAGTAGTAAGATCCAACGAATTAACCTAAGCTTAACATCAGCTTAGCAAACAAATATTTTAGAGCAACATGGTCTGTGTATACTATGATCTTAGAACCTATTAGATAAAGCCTAAACTTGTCACATGCAAATATAACCACTAAAAACTTTTTTCCTGTTGTGGCATAGTTTCTCTAAGCCTCATTCAAGGTTTTACTAACATAGTATATAACATGAAATAATTTAACTCTCCTCTGCCTGAGTACTACTCCTACAACATAGTTGTTGGCATCATACAGCAACTCAAAAGGAAGCTCCCAATTAGGTGCAATGATCACGAGAGCCGAAATAAGCTTCTTCTTGGGTAGATTAAATGCCTACAAACAGCTATCATAAAAAAACAAATAAAGAGTCTTTTTCAAGTAAATTACAAAGAGGTTTAATGATTTTAGAGAAGTCTTTGATAAATCTTCTATAGAAGCCAACATGCCCTAGGAAGCTCTTGACTCCTTTGACTGAAGTGGGTGGTGGTAGCTTCTCTATTATCTCCACTTTTACTTTATTAACTTCAATCCTTTTTTTTTTTTTTTGACACCTTGTGACTTAAGATTATTCCCTTTCTTACCATAAAATGACATTTTTGCCAATTCAGAAGTAGATTAATCACCTTGCACCTTTTAAGTACACAGCCTAAATTAGTCAGACATGAGTTGAATGACTTCCCAAAGATAGAGAAGTCATCTATAAATATTTTAATAAAATCTTCTAATATGTTAGAGAATATAGACATCATGCATCTTTGAAAAGTAACGGGTGCATTATAGAGACCAAAGGACATTCTTCTAAAGGCAAAAGTGCTATAACGACATGTAAAGGTAATTTTCTCTCGGTCCTCAAGTGCTATATGAATTTGATTGTAACCAAAATAACCATCTAAAAAGCAATAATAATCATGCCCTAAAAGTTTTTCTAACATCTGATATATAAAAGGGAAAGGGAAGTGGTCTTTATAAGTGGCATCATTCAGTTTACTATAATCTATACAGACGCTCCACCTAATCATAATGTAAGTAAGGATTAACTCATTATCTTGGTTTTTAACCATAATCATACTACCTTTTTTTGGCACTACCTGAATAAGACTAACCCACTTACTATTTGAGATAAGATAGATAATACCTGCATCCAGCAATGTGAGCACCTCTTTCTTTACTACCTCCTTGAGAGTTGGGTTAAGCTGTCTTTGTGATTGTATTGTAGGTTTGCACTCAACCTCCAACAATATCTTGTGAGTGCAAATTAAGGGACTGATCCCTTTGATATCATCAATGGTCTACCCAATTGCTTCTTTGTACTCTCTCATAGCTCCTAGAAGTTGCTCCTCCTGATCACCTATCAAAGAAGAGGAGATAATTATTGGCAAAGTATTATTTGTTCCAAGATAAGTATATTTTAAATGACTAGGTATAGGTTTAAGTTCAAGCACCGAGGGTTATGTCAATAATAAGACTAGCTTCTTCTCATTGGTGCCTAGCTCCTTATAGTATTGAGCTTTAATTACTAACACCTGTTCCCAGCCTTCTTCCTCAGGCTTATCGTCATTGCTCCAATCATCTAGATCCCTAAGAACTGATTCCATGATATCTAATCCTACTTTCTCTTCTATAGACTCACAGGTAATCTCATCAATAATATCAACAGGATTTACAATCATCAAATTGCTTTATGGTTTCATAAACATTAAAAGTTTCTTGATCACCTATAACTCTTAAAGTAAGCTTACCCTATTCTACGTCTATCAATGCCTTATCTATTATAAGAAATGGTCTGCCATGGATCATGGGTACCTCTTTGTCATCTTCCATTTCCAAGACTATAAAGTTAACTGGGAAGATAAATTTATCTACCTTTACCGTGACATTCTCTACAATACCCCTTAGGTATTTAATACTCCTGTCAATAAGTTGCAAGGTGACATGGGTCTCCTTATAATCTCCAAGTCCTAACTTCCTGAAATTAGACTAAGGCATTAAATTTATACTTTTACCTAAATCAATAAGGACTTTATCAAAATGAAAATTTCTTATAGTGCAAGGAACAGTTAAACTCCCCTGATCTCTTTATTTTCTAAGCAAGCTGGATAAATTTTTTTTAAGGATCATAAAGCACTCCCCTATAAGCATCATTGGTTTGTTCCCATCAATCTTTCTTTTCTTGGTGAGCAAATCCTTCATAAATCTAGCATATGAAGGCATCTGCTGAAGTGCTTCTACAAAAGGAATGTTGATATGTAGCTTCTTGAAAACATTTAGGAATTTGGCGAATTAGGCATCTAGCTACTGTTGCTTTAGTTTTCCTAAAAAAGGGACTAAAGTAATATCCGGTTTCACTTTTGGTGACTTCTGCTTTGGTTCCACTTCCACCTACTTCCCTTTTCCTTTCTTTAGATTCTCCTCCTTTTCTTCAACTCGTTTGTCAACTGTTTCAACTTCCTTTCCACTCCTCAACATAATAACGTTGATACCCTTGGGATTCTCTTCAATATTGCTAGGTAAAGACATGATGGTCTTTACTCAATTGTTGAGAAATTTGACTAATCTGATTCTCTAAATTCCGAATAGTAGTCTATTGATTCTGTAGCATGGTGTCAATCTTTTGCATATAACTCAACCTGAGCTCTTCCATTCTAGACTGATTTTACTGAGGTGGAGCATTCTAAGCAAGACCCTACTTCTAGAATTTAGGTGGTATTTTAAATGCATTATTTAGGTGGTGGTTTAAATGCATTATTCTTATTCCTCCATAAGAAATTTGGATGATTGCACCACCCTGGATTATATGTGTTTGAATATGGTCCTTGATGACCTTGTTGAAGTTGTTGATAAAGTTCGCTTGCTCTTTACTAGTTAAAGCTGATGAATTCTCAATTAGGCACTCAAAAGTCAAATGTGCTGAGGTGAGTTTACTTACCTGGGTAGTGAGAGCTGAAATCTAGGCTATTAATTAAGACATAGTGTCACTATCATTAACTAACACCACTCTTGACTTACTTCTCTCTTTTTACCAGTTATGTGCACTGGAGGCCATCTCTTCTATCAGTGCACTTGCTTCATCATAGGTCTTACCCATCAGTACACCTCTAACTGCTGTCACGCCCCGAAGCGGCAGAGTCGTAACAGCCCCGCCGTGTAAACCACCCTAAGATAGAAGTTGGCCTCACAACCGCTATCCTAGACCTGATCTACACAAGGCGTCCACAACTAACCCGCTTTGAAGTAGACAATTTGTAATTTAAATAAATCGTTTACCTATAAAAGTGAGGAATTATATTTATATGTTATCATTCAATAATTGCAGTTAAAGTTTACAACATTTCTCTATAGTATATTCCCTAGTTATTACATCACTTAGAAATGAAAAATAATTCTAAAATAAAAACTTAGACCTTAAAATATGTGTTTATTCTTCAATGTTTTTCCTCACTCCCCAGGATCCAGCAGTTGCTAGCTTCGGAGTAATTGGTTGCCGCTTCTTAGCCAGCACCTGCACGATGTCTATAGGGATGTGAACAACCACAGCTCAGTAAGTTAGGACGGAGGACTTAAAACTATACCATACACACAACAAGGTTTTCAATCACTTATTAGTTGCAATGCATGTGCAAGCAAATGCCATCGCACGACGTTGTCCGGCCCGTCGTGAGATTAGAGAAATTGCGCCCGCTCTAATCCGGGTTGAGGAGTCACCGTTAATGCAACAGCTCACGACCAAACCCAGGCTTGTGTAATGGAGACCTTGCTCCTCCCGCGACTACCTTCGAACCACTGTCTTCATCCCCGCCGCGACCTCCTCTCCTGTCACTTAGTTCGACTGAAGATGAAGAAGGGACCATTTTGCAATCCTGCGCTATCCCTTCCGAAGGGGTCGGTATTTGGCCGGAGAGTCCTAAATCCCCTAACGGGTTGCCATGCATATTCGATTATGATTACTGGTCGTATATTTGATTAAGTCCAATTTAGGGTGATCAATCATTACATACAATTCATACAATATGCACCAAGGCAACAAACATAATCATAGCATCACCCATAATCAAGCACATGCACGCATTCAACTATCTAACAAGCACAATCAAGCATAATCTTAAGCCTCCAAAATACAGCAGCGTATTAATCCCAACTTACCTCGACTCCTCGCTCGCTCACTCGAGGTCCGATTTGCTCAGGCCATCACCGGTTATCCCTATAACACGAACGTGGTTTCAGCTTTTCATATAACTGTTATAGGTTCGTTTTATCCTATAATGCTTATTGTTAGGTTTTGTTTACGGTTTAATATACCTAATTATCTAGGTATTAAGTCTTTTATAATTATTCTAGGTTTAGGTTTAGGTTTAGGTTTGGGTTCGGTCTCGGTTTCCGCATCAATTTCCGAATTAGGTTTTGGTTCGATTTTTAAATCCTAAACATGCTCGAATCCTAATGTGAAATTAATTACATTAAGCTCGAGTTTCCAAATATCCTATTGGGTCTTAATTTAGTATTCTAAGCTATTTGGTACACGCTAATCCTAATTAGGGTATCGGATTTATCCCCGATGTGAGAAAATCTTACTTTTTTATATAATTACCTAAAATTCAATCTTAATTTAGATTTAATATTATTCTGATTTTTACTCTAATATTATCTAAATAACCCTAATTTTTCCATATTTATTAATTTACAATTTCACATATTACTAATTTCTTATATTACTTACCTAATTTCCTTAATTAACTATACTTAGTACCTAGATGTTAGGATTAGGGTTCCACTGCAAAGATTAACTTCCTTAAACATCTAATTAAGATCCAAATCAGTAATTAACATCCTAATCACCTAATTAACTCTAAATTACCCAATTTTTCCATCATTTTAGGGCTAAAAATTAACTTAAAAATTTCAAAAATTAATTTTAAAAAAAATGGCTTCATAGCACTGTTCTATGTTACATGAGCATCTTACAAAAAAATTTTGAGCCCCAAACTACATCCCTAAGCCTATTTAATTTCCGGTTTAATCATGCTCGGTTTTGTACAATTTGTTAAGGACCCTATATTTCCAGACATAATTAAACTAAATCAACATTTTTCCCTAAATCTACATACAATAAAACCTCAGAATAACAAGTTTCATAATTTTCTGGGCAAAATAACTAATTTTGCAAAATTATACAAGAATCGGGCTGGAATTTGGACTCACCGGTTCAGGTGGCTCCGGCCACCGCGGGCCGCCGTGGTCTTGTCGACCAGCCTGGGCGCTGCCACCACCGTGTGGTGGTGGTGGCCGTCCACTCCCAGCTCCTCGTTTGGTGTGGGTTCCCTTTAAAACCCCTAACTGCACAGTTTTTCTTATTTTTTTTTATTTTCTGGATTTTCTCTCAAATTTTCGACTCTCCCTAATTTTCTCTGATTTCTATCTGTCCAAATGAGCTCTGTAAATTTTTTTCCCTATTTATAGACATTTGCTGTAATTAATATGCATTAATTTGACAAGACTTTGTCCAAATTCCTTGATTTTTTGCTTTTAAGTTGTTCAATTTTTATTGGCTAATTTTTATTTTGCAGCTTTGGACCTGCCACGACCTTATCTTGCTTCAGTTATCCACTTCTGATTTTTTTCTGATTTTTCTATAATTATTTTGTATTTTTCTTTAATTATTTACTTAATTTTCAGCCTATTTTACTAATTACGCGTATTTTTATCTACACGTAAATATATGCAGGGTGCACGTGAACATTCCTAAATATTATTTTGGTCATTCTAAAACTTTTAGTATACATATAATCTATCTCTAATAATTTATTAGTTATTATATTACACTTTTTGCCTTTTTGGTAATTAGCAGTTATTATGCTTAAAATTTGAAAATTTTATAGTCTCCTATTTTACTACTTATTTTCTTAAATTTAAGTTTACAGGGTCATTTTTACTGGTATCTTGTTAAATAGTTTATAATTTGGGTTTGATCGAATCTTTTAACCGATCGCCCTAAACCTTGAGTTCTAAGTTCAATCCTACGGTTACTTGGCTGAACTTTGGGGCTTACAACTGCAGCATCAACTAAATATCTTAATGTCTGATCCAGACTAAAATAAAAGATCTCAATTAAGAGATTATCTAGCAAGCTATGATGTGAGTATTTTTTTATCGCCTCCTTGAATATCTCCCATGCCTCATAAAGTGACTCACTACTAAACTTGGTAAAATTCATGATGTCATTCCTTAGTTTTACGTTCTTGACTGGTGGGAAAAATCTCCTTAGAAACTTCGATGAAAGATTAGCCCAAGTAGTAATAAACTTTTGTGGCAATAAATGAAACCAAGCTCTAGCTTTATCCCTTAGCAAGAAGGGAAAGAGCTATAATCTAATAACCTCATCTATAACGTTGTTCATCCTCATTGTATTGTAATATTGGAGGAATCCTGCAATATGCTCATCAAAACTTTCATTAGGATATCCTCCAAACTGATTTATTTGAACCATCTGAATGAGGAATAGTTTCAACTCAAAGTTGTTAGCTTGAATGGTAGGCCTCCTTATGGTAGAACCCATAACTGTAGGTACTATATAGTCCCAAAGTGATTGTAGGACTACCTGTTTCTGATTATTATCATCATTGGCTGCCATCTCTTCTCTCCTTCTTCTATTTTCTCACCTTAACTGATGAAAAGTGCACTCTATTTCAGAAACTAGTGGTAGAGTTTCAGTACTTCTACTCATGCGCATAAAATACTTGCAAAGAGAATAAAAAATCATACACGTCGTCAAGTGCATCTAAATTACCAACAAAACTAAAAGTTTTCATATTTCCAATCCCCGGCAATGGCGCCAAAAACTTAATTCGCTTAAAATATATATATATATATATATATATATATTGCGAATACTTCAGCAAGTATACTAGGTTAGAATTAAGTAATAAGGAGCGAGTAAGGTTGCCGATCTCTCGAGAACTGAAAAATTACTAATCCTATGATAGTTCTTATTAATATTCAAGCAATTAAAATTAAATTATGAATTAACTAATTTCTAATTACCCTAAAACTATTGAAAATAAAATTACGATAAAATATCTAAAAGTAAGCAATCAATTGAGAATATGGGAAAAACAAAATCCACCCTAGTTATGTAAATCAAATTGTCATCATGTTATATAAATTAATAGCTATATGGTTATATGGTCATTCAAGTGAAATTATTATGCCTTAAAACTTAAGGACTTAACCCCTAATTAATCGGTCAATTTCTATATCTCCAATTAATAGTGGACTCTAAATTATTATCATACATCTCCCGATGCTATAATCGTTTAATGTCAAAAATCAATTATCCTTATTATCTTAATGAATAATTAACTCAAAACATCGCATTAATCCCTATATAATTTCTAATTAACGTCGCTGTCGCATTAGTTAATCAGTTTAATCAAGAATTTTTAACAAACCCTATATCAACTCCCTTATCAATAGTGTTTCTAACAATTATAATGAATTAGAGAATTATAATTGAAATTGCAAAAATTGCAATCATGAATCATCCATATATCTATTAACTCTATAACATGAATACAATTCTCATCTCAACTACCTAGGGTTTCATCAATTCCCATAAATAAAACTTAGCCAACCATGGAAATTAAAGCAAAAGCACAGTTAATAATTAAATTTGCAAAGAAGTTCATAATTAAAAGTAAGAATAAATCACAAAATTGCATAAACATAAATAGAATAGAGATCACCAATTCTGTAATTATAATGATTAAACTTCAATTGCACTCCAAGGTTGATCTCTACAGTAACAGCAAAGTCTTCTCAACGATCCAAGAAATTTTATAGAAAACTCTTCAAAACTATCTACTATTGCTTCTAAGACTCTCTAATTCTAAAGAAGATGAAAAAATCCTCTAAACTATCAAACACATGTCTATTTGTAGAGAAAACTAAGGTTGGCTTTCGAATAGTGTTTTCTTCATAAAGGTCGATAGTGTAGCATCTAAGGCCAGCAGTGTAGAACTCCAAAGCCGTTGATGTAAAGTGTAGGCCAGCTGCCTTCAATTCCAACGTGCCATGGCTCGATTCGAGTAATATCCCATCAATCAGCAATCAAGACATGAATATCTAAGTATTAAGAGAAAGCCCAATCCTTATACAATTAAGATCGATGATTGATCTAGAGCATTTAGAAAAGTAAATCGAGTAGGCTAAAAACTTACGATAAATATGATAACCTTAATTGAGGAATCCTTGTATACTTGGAAGTAAAAAAATATAATAAAATATCAATAATATTATCATGATAGTGAGAATTCGCTCTATATGAGATCTTAAAGTCGAGTTTAGGGTAATTGTACATAAATTTAGAGCTTTCGGGAAAAGTTATCTAATTGAATTTAAAATTTACGACCATGATAAAAAAGTTAGTTGAAGTGATTTGGTGAAGTTAGATTTTAAAAATAATTAACCAAAATCTCGATTTTATCTCTAAAAGTATAATTACTTAATTTAGTGTAAAAAATAATTGAAACCCCTAAAATTGAGCTTGGAATGTAACAAAAACTTAAAGATAAGTTAATCAGGCAATAAAAGAAAATAATACAGCATAATACACTATATGAGTATACATATATTTTTATGAGTATATCTAGTATATAATGAATATATTCGTAAATAAACCTAAAATTATATAATTATACATGATAAAAGATAAAATTGCAAAATTCAATAAGAAAAGTATCTTAAAAATAAAAGACATGCTAGAAACATGGTTGTATGCATATAGTTACTCATTGACATGTTACATATATAGTGTATGTATACATGTATATTAATATAATAATTAAATATACTTAAATTATTCAAATTTCACTAAAATTACACTAAAATTAAACCAAAACTTATCCAAATGATGTGGGAATTGCTAAAATCCACGTGGCACTTCAACAATAGCAAGAAATAATGAGTCAAAAGTGAATCATCAATCATTTGCCACCTTGTACTTTTTGTTTTTCAAGAAAATTATTAAAATAAATTACTTAGTAATTAAGAAAAAATTCAACTAACCTTAATATCTATAAATAAGACTCCCCAACAACAAATACACATTTAGGAACCCAAATTATAGAAAGAAAAAATTAGAAAAAAAATCAAAGGAAAATAAAAAAATTAGAACAAAAATAAAGCAATGATTATGTTAGGATAGTTCCGCGACCATTTGATAACCTGACATGGAGCCCTATCACCACCTAATAGAGCCACCACCAACTATGCTAGTCGACAACCCCTTTTCGGCCAACAATAACTAGAGCTTCAATGAACTCAGGTTCCGAGTTTTTACCCTATTTTTCTCCATTTTTGAAAAATTATTAAATTAATTAGGAAAAATGTGAAAAAAATTAATTCCTAGGTTATTTTATATGTACTTTCATTTCGTAATTTTTTTTTTTTTACAAAATTAGGAATATTTAATATACTTGCTTAACAAATATACTATTTATCCAAAATTTGAAATTCAAAATAAATACACTAAATAATGTAGTTTCTCGCTCAAAATTTTTGTATAAGATACTTATGATTTATAGATAATTTCTATGTAGCCCGATTTTTTATGTGATTATTTTTAATATTTATTGTATTTTTTGGCCTAAAAATAGCTCAAAATTAGGCTAAAAATGTTAAATAAATAGGATTTATGAAATCAAATAGTGAAATTGACCTATACTGATTTCTAATGGAGTATAATGATGTTAGCATAGGTTGAAAATAATTTTGTACAAAAAGAATCATATTTGGGTAATTAAGTGTAATTTAAGGGTAAAATTGTAATTTCAAATATATGTGCGAAAAATCGATAACACGAACTAAGTGATGGCTGAATTCCACATATTTTCAGGAGTCTATATAAATTTTGGGAGAATTATTTAGTAACCCGAGTTATTTATTACCAATTTACGTAGTACCTTAAATAACGAACCGATACCCAATTCTAGTAATAATAGGTTAAAATATGATAAATAGTTAAATAAAAAATATCTATTTTTCCACTAGTCAAATTGGATAAAAATTATATTCTTAATATATTTAATGATATTTTGATAACCAGGATACATTATAAAGATATTAAGATTAGATAATACCTATATTATGGGTTATATTGACAAATTAAGTAAAATATGGTTTAATAACGTAAATTACATATAGTACAATAATATTTGATTGGATACATATAATTGTGTTAAAAACTCGAATGACTCATTAAAAATCATCTCTAGAAATTAAGACTTGTAATATGTGCCATTAAGTCTGTATGAGCCCAATGATACTGTTTTTACTAAAATCGGATAAACTTAAGTAATATAACCTATATCTTTACAATATTACTAATTTACGTACTACTATAACTCCACCAAAATCGAAATGTGATTTAACCGATTAAAAGTACATTTTGATACGATCGAAACAATATATTATACATAATAGTATAATTGTGTATATTATTAATACTTAAAACTTAATTCGACTTGTATAGTGAAACCATATATTATTATAGCCGCTTTAGATAGAACCCTAATGTTTTCATAACTATTATGAAAACTGAATTTAGGTCTTATATATATAGGGTCTCCCAATTATCAGACCATTGATGATACGAGTTTTCCGTAGTGAGTGTCAGGATAAGTGAGTGGGATCAATGCTTCACAGCATTTTAGGATATTATTTCAGAATATTTGGAGACTTAAGTATGTATTGGCTTGTGATTGTAATTAATTGTTTATACATATGCAGCACTTGTGATTAAGTTTAGATTTACTATGATGAGGGTTGAGCTCCATGTTATGGTTGTTCTATCAATATTGTTATGCTTGAATTATTTGAGTTTGGTTGATCATCCTAAAAAGATGAACTAACTCAAACTCAGCTTAATACCTAACTCGATATGCATCGCAACCTACTAAAAGTAACAATAAGAATTCTTGGGCCAAACATAGACTCCTTTCGATAAGAATTGCTAAAATAGTCATTTCCCCACCCTTAGCTGAACTAAGTGACAAAAGAGAAAGTTGTGGTAAGATTGGGGGGTTATGGTTCGAAGGTGGTCACAAGAGGAGGGTGTTCTCCATTACACAAGCCCCGGTTTGGTCTTGATTTGCAAGTATGCGACGTCAATCTCCTCAACCCAAATGAGAGCGGGTGAAATTTCTTTAATCTCACGACAAACCGGATAATGTCGTACAATGGCATTTGCTTGTATATACATTGCATCTAACCAACTTGATTGAAAACCCTACTTGTGATGTGTTGAATGTATACTTCTATCTCCACCTCACTTATTGAGCAAGTTGCCACTCATTCTCCTATAGTTTATTTTATAGGTTTCAAATAGATTACAAGTGCATACTCAACACTAGAACACTAGTAAACTGGGACAGGAAGTGAAATGCAATAAGAAATGGCTGATTATTGCCCTTAGTAATAGCTTTCTTATCTTTTAAGGAAAACTATACAAGACTTCTCAAGGTGCTTGGTAGTTTTCAATATTCTAGTTTGCATATGAATTGATAGGTACCTATGAGATTTACTACTACTCTTTTATAAGGTCAAATTATATGTTTATTTTTAACAAATTATTTTAGACGATTACTCCACAGCTTTATATCAAATAAGTATCGAATTGGACACTTCAAAGGGGTGAAGTCGAGTACGCCTAGTGTGAACTAAGTCTAGAATAGTAGCTATAAAGACAGTTTCTATCTTAAAATGGTCCACACGGCAGGACTGTTACGACTCCACCTTTTCAGGGCGTGACAATTTAGGCTTCGTTCGTTTGTGTAAAATTCTTCTAAATTTACCGTATTTCCACTCTGAATCCTCCAATACTTGAAATGTCCAAATGAAAATACTTAAGTACCAATTCTTAATGATTTCTATAAAATCAATAATAATTCTATCTTATATGCACATTAAAACATTAATAAAATATGCCTTTATCACTTCACAATTACAAAGATTAATAAAAATTAGTTAGGTTTTGCCACATCAAAAGTCTCTTATCGATTCTTATTCTTCATTTCCCAGTTTAGATCTCAAAATAGCTCCTAAACGTCAAGTCTTTTAGAGAAGTCCGATTAAAACACGTTTCTAGACCACAATGGCCACCACTCAAGGAGATGACAAAGAGCTCGAAAGCAATGATCCCTCCGAGCTGAGATTCCATTCCATAGAAAGGGCTATGGAAAAGATGGCAGAATAAATAAGCTTCCTAGCAAACAGCATCACTTTGCTTTCAGCCACAACACCAACACCAGCTAATGAGGAAAGTTCTAAGGCTAGTTACGGGAAGAATACCAAGGCTCCCAAAGCAAAGCACAACTATCCAAAAGACCCATTTAAGTCAGAAGGATTTTATCCAATAATTAACCTGAAATTTAAACCTGATACATATGTGGCCCTAAGACCAATTAACTTAGGGCCTAACATAGACAACTTGAAAGAACTAGAAAAGAAACTAACATGACAAATAATTGAGAAGATGAAATCACTTGCAAGGTATGATGGATTTGAACAGGCAAGGATCATTGAGTTTTCTACATATGACATCGGAGCTTACCATAAGAAGTTTAAAGTACCAAAGTTTGAAAAGTATAATAGGATGGGCTACCATCTCCTCTGGTAAGCTTCAAGAGCTAGTAGATAGAAGGCCATAAGTTTCATCTTCTGTTCTTAGACCAATAGGCAACAAGCCCAAAGAATCTATGGTCAGCGTTGCAAATTCAAACATCAAACTAAACACTCAAGTTGCTTTCAGAATAAATCATCCTTCGACTCAACAACAGTTCAAAGACCAACCTTAGGATAACAGGGCCTTTAGATAGTTTACTAAGATATCGGTCCCCTTAAGTTAAGTTTTCGAGAAGTTGCGAAAAGATAATTTAATCCGGTACGAACTTCCTAGTTACCAATATAGGATGAGAATCTTTGACCCTCAGTGAAGTGTGAATATCATTGTAGACAAGTAGGGCACTAAAGTGATTCATGCTAGAGACTGAGGAACATAATTCATGACCTAATAGATGAAGGGATAGTACAATTAGATTTTATAGAAGCCCTAGCTCCAAATGTTAACAATAATCCCTTACCTAACCATGGGTTGATTATTGGTATGATTTTTTATGACTATACTGTCAACGTCATTAGTTCAAATAAGAAGCCAAAGGTTTTCGAGTTTTACACAAGCAAGCAGGCCCCAAAAGTAAAGAGCTATACATTTCACGTATCGGTAGCACCGAAAACTTACAAGTATACCCCATTTAATTATTAGCTGGTAAATTAAGAGAAGCCAGGTTCTCTGGTAAGTGGAATTACTTGATCAGGAAGGATTTACCATCCAAGAGAGGAGCATGAGAAGAGGAGTATAACAGAGGAGCCGAATGATAAGATGATTGTCGAACTTGTTAAAGGGCTGTCATCATTTACCAAGATGATCAAGTCAAGTAAGTGCAAGATCATAGAGCAACCCAGTAAGACTCTAGCATAGATATTATTGATGAGCTTGTTGATCACATCCGAACCACACAGAGAAGCTTTGTATTGTACTTTAAAGGAGGTAAAGGTCCTTCGTGAAATCCCAACTAAGAAGATGGGACTAGTCACTAATTCCATCCTTACCATGGATCAAATTTCTTTTTCAATAAAAGAGTTAGGTAAATAAGATAATAAGCACACGAAATCATTCTTCATTATGGTAAGGAGTACCGATATAATCATTACTAGAGTGCTCATTAATAACATATCATCGCTAAACATTTGTCCACTCGCCACTTTAGATTTGCTGGGTATCGACACGACTATAATTACGCCTTCTTCCACAATAGTTAGGGCCTTTAATGGTTCTAGAAGAGATATTATAGGAGAGATAGATTTATTCATGAGTATTGGTCCTCAGCACTTCATTATTCGATTCCAAGTCATGGACATTTCAAAATCTTTTAACTTACTCTTAGGAAGACATTAGATTCACATAGTAGGGCCCATACCTTTGAGCTTGCACCAAAAAGTAAAGTTCATCTCAAACGGCTAAATGATTACAATTTTGGGAGATCAAGCTTATGAAATTTACAAGGAAACGGCCATACCCTATATAGGAAGTGAAGGGCAAGAAGAGTTGGGCTTATAGATATTTGAAGAAGTAAACATGATTACCAGTCCCAAGAGAGAAGAAGACAAAAGAGTATAATTCGAGGAAAGCTAGATCAGTACCTATGGCCTTAGCTACAACCCTACTCCAGCAGAATAATTTCAAAAGAAACAAGCAAGGGGAAAGAGAGGGGATAGATTGTACTATGACCCAATGACCTTCTCGCTACTAATTGAGACATTCATATCGGTAGAGACTCAAGCCCATGAATCTGCCAACGAAAGATCAATAAGCTCACCACATAAGTCCTCGTACGTAACATGCGCCCCCATCTCTTCCATAATTCAGCCTAATTTCTAATTTTCCTCTTCTTTTTCCCAATGTAAAGAGTTATGTTCAAAAGCAATTTGTGGGCATTTCTCAAACATTAACACCTTTTTTTTTTTTTGATAAAATCACATACTATAGACTACCTTGTTTTGAATTAAACCAAAAACACATCCAAATTAAGTTGTTAATGCATTTAAAATTGAACTCAAAAGTGGAAAAAATTCATTACAGGTAAAAAATGCCATTGATTTGATTTTCATAATTAATGGCTTCCTTAACCTTTCCAAGCTTCGTTTAGTATAAATAGGGGTCAAGAAATACACAAAGATACACAAAAATCTCCCACCGGAGCTTAATTTCAAGTTTCTCTCTCTAGTATGAATTTTCTCTCCTTAGGAGTAACTAGCTTCACAATAGTTTTCGACGAAAACTATCACTACTAACGACTTCCCCATCCCCGAAAAAACTAAGACTCGATCACCCATTCACCTTCAACAACCACCACATGCCATCATCGTAAGCTACTACCTTCAACTACCACCCAAACGAACAATGAACTTCGATCACTAAGGCATCAAGTGTACCCCCTTCGCCCCCAAGAATCTCCCATTCCTCGCTCGTTTTAATGTTGATAGGTGTCCGAAGCCACCCCGACGAAGCTATTGCTGAAGAGGAGTTTGGAGCTACCCAAGCTAACCCGAGCCAATTTGGTCTACACAAATTTTTTAATTTATTTATTTATTACTCATGTATTTGTAAATGTAAAAAAAAAAAACTGAAAAAAAGAGAAATAAAAAAGGAGAAAAGAAAAGGATAAAAGATAAAAGAAAGATAAAAGAAAAGAAAAAGAGGATAGAGTAGTTTGGTTTGTTTCTCTATTTTTATATTCCTAGTTAATACTTAGACAATAAATACTAAAAACAAAAAAGATAGTATAAAAAAATAATAATAAAAATAAAAAATAAATAGGGAAGTGAATGAAAATCATTTTAACACTTAGAAATTTTGGTTTCTTTAACAAATAAATAAAACCAATCAATTCTCTTTCCAAGTTAGGACCTTTTCTTTAGAATTTCCAAAAATAAAACACAAATTAGGATCCTTTAGAGGAATTTCCTCAAATAAATTAAACTGGGTAAAAAACGTAAAGCCGACCATTTTCAAAAGTTAAAATAAATCAACCTACTAATATTTTTAGAAAAAGAACTATATACATTTAATCCCGAATAGCGAATACATAGGTACTTATGAGGCGATGGTAAAAAATGAAAAAAAAAAAAAAAAACCTTTTTTCTTTCATTTGTAGTTTAAATTAATTGATTTAATTCGTTAACTAATAATCAGAGTTTCAATTTATAAAATAGTCTTTTGAAAGATGATTTTTTATATTAAGATTAAAATTAGAAAGTTAATGGTACCCATAAAAATTTAAAAATTCTAACCTTTGAACCCGTTTCTTTGATTTTTAAAACCATTTACAAAACTAGTTTAATCAAGAAGACCAATAGCTAAATTATAACCAATCCATTTAATTGGTTATAATTTAACTTTTTTTTTTTCCCAACTCTAGTCCGATGACGACTCCAAACATATTTTCAAAATAAAAACCTTTTTTTTTTTAAATCTCAATCGAAGGTTGATATTAAACAGGTAGGATTTAATATTGATTGGTTTAAAGAAGATTAATTTATAAATACTAGGAGGGAAAAAGCCAGGTTCAACAAGAACAAATAGCTAACGGCTTACCCTTACCAGTGTATAGATGATACGGGAGGCGAATTTTTAAACGTCCTCAACAAGTTTAGATTGCTAAGGATTGAGCCAAACTCGTTCAAAGAGGTGTTGTACATCTCTTGAGATAAAGAGTTCCTAAGGCAAGCTCTCAAGGTTGAAGTGAAGAAGGCCAAGGGAAAGCTCCTAAGGCAAAAGTGAGAGATTCATGCCAATGATCTTATGCTGCGGCATTGCATACTCAGCTACCAAGCTTTTCTGAGGTCTTATAACCCCATTGATTAGGCTATCTAGTGTAGGTAGGGGTAACCCCATAAAGTTAGCAAGCCACTTAAGCATACTTAAGCGACAAGTAAGTCTTCGTTACTTCTACATTGACATGCTTCACTTCTTCTCATTGTATTTAACAATGGCTTATGTTTCTCTATAGTACTACGACTAGGTATTGCTTTAACTGAATAAATATGATGCTACCTGGAAAAAGGTAAAGTGCCTTCGAGAGGCGTTAAGTAGGGCTGCTAAAGGCCTATGAGAGACAGAGACTACTAATAAGTATTTGGAGAAATTCTCAAAAGCTAATCAGCACCTACGCTATTCTTATGTGCAGGTGATTGGGCTGCAAGAGCGGCCGATGCATGCGAAGCACAAGTAGGAAGCTACTAAACGCACTACCCAAAAAGCTGACAACCTGAGAGCTCGGCTTGAAGATGAGCAGAGGACTAAGGCTCACCTCTCCTAGAGATTGGATGAGGAAAGGGAGGTTAAGGCCAATATTGAGAAGGAAAACGCCGAGTTTTAGGCATATGTTACAAGGCTACAGACCGAGCTGGAGATGGAGGCTTTAGAGTACGAAAGCATCCAAGCCACTTGGTTGAAGCTAGCTGGTTTAAAGGTAGGGCTCAAACGATAAGTCAAGAACTACAGGAAAGATTTTTAGAAATGGAGAGTAGGGAAGTCCTCAGCATTGTCACTATGAAGAAGGCCATCGTCGACTCTCAGAAGATAAATGAGTGATTGGATGAGCTAGAAGACATATCTACCAAGTCTACTTGCTTCATGTAAAGAGAGGTACTCTCCCATTATCTAGACCTTGACTTAGGGTTCCTAAGTTTTTTAGATTCCCCCACCTTTCGAGAGAAGAAGGAGGCTGAAGCTCGAAAAAAGGAGGCCGCTCAGATGGCCAACGAAGTTCCAAGCACCTCTTCTACTGCTAAGGCTAAATAGATTGCTCATACATCCACTCCTCCCTCAGCAACTCAATAGGAGGTCGCCCCAAAGGGTACCACTCATAGAGATCATGATTAGGGTGATCCTTCTACCAACTCTCATCAGTAACTTCTCGCCTCTACTCTAGCATGAGGCTACCCTTCTTAAGGGGCATCGTTGGATCAATACTCTAAGTAGATTGGAGCTTTAGACTTTTCAAGGTGATAATATTTTTTTTTTATCTATGCTAAGTCTGGATGTTAACCTTAGTTGTATAATTTTGCAATCATCAATAAATGAAAATTTCTACTTGCCTCCTCTTGTTCACTCATTTTTCTCATTTCTTATTTTGCCCTTTCAATATATTTGTGTGGGAGTTCCTATGTATATGGAGTATTTCCCCTTATCGAGGTTACTCGAAAAGGTCAGGTCGGTAGTGTTTCATCTTACCCGGTTGTGGGAGTTACTCTACAAGAGGTGTTTCCCTTTGTTGAGGTTAGCTAAAGGGGTCAGGTTAGTAATGTTCCAACCTGCTCAATTGTAGGAGTTACTCTATCCAAGGGGTATTTCCCCTTGTCGAGGTTACCTAAGAGAGTCAGGTTGGTGGTGTTCCTACCTGCTTAGTTATGGGAATTACTCAACAAGGGGTGTTTCCCTTAGCTAAGGTCACCTTAGGGGGTCAGGTTAGTAGTATTCTAACCTACTGGTTAATGGTCAATTCACCCTTTCTAAGGCTAGGATGGCAATAAAAAGAGAGAGAAAGGGAGAAAGAGATATATAATTAATTATGAAGTAGATTATTCATTTCATTTTTCTAAAAACATGTACATTTGTATGCTAATCAAAATAAGGTAGAAGATTATCAGCATTCCATGTGTACGGGATAAGCTTACCATCCAGTCTTTCCAATCTATATGCTCCATTGCCTAATCTTTCCCTGACTTTGACTGGGTCTTCCCTATTAGGGGTCAAATTGCCCTGCCCTTCTTGCGAATCCGTAGCTTTTAACTTTCGGCATACTAGGTCACCGACCTTAAACTCCTTATGTGTGACTTTTGGATCGTAGTATGGGGCAACTCGATGTTGGTATGCAATTACTTAAGCTATAGTAAGGTCTCTCATTTCCTCGATGGAATCAACACTAGCTTGCAACAGTGACTAATTAAGGGCGATGTTGAAACTTCGAGTCCGAATATTAGGAAGCTCATGTTAGATGGAGAGGACTGCCTCTAAGCTAAACACTAGGTGAAAGGGGGTCTTGCCTATACAAGTGTGATGGGTGGTCCTATACCCCCATAAGATATTAGGCAATTCATCAGCCTAAGCACCCTAAGATTGATCCATACGCTTCTTCAAGCTATCTAAGGTAATCTAATTAGTTGCCTCTACCTGTCTGCCATGCCCTATACAGGCGGAGTCATAACTGTCCTACCATGTAAACTAACCTAAGATAGATGCTGACTTTACAACTACTATCATAGATATAGTCCACATAAGACGTGCATAACTCAACCAACTTGAAGCATCCATTCTGATACCTATGAATAACCAAACCTATGGTATAGCTTTACAAAATACTTATTATATACAACCTGTTGTCTCATAATACAACGATATTTACATAAATGTTTCACCTTTAGAGTTAAAGTGTACAGTTAGAGTTTATCAAAAACCACATGTTTTGCAAACTATATACAATAAGTTAGGAAATTAGTGGACGTCTTAGGGAATTCCTAATTAGTTTCCTCAAAATTCAAAAGATAATTCAAAAGCCTAGATTCAATTAATTCTTCATTCCTCACTTTCCCAAAAACAGCACACTAACATAAGGGCAGTGGTATCAGAACATCTTGGTCTTCACTCAGTACCTGTAAAAGAGTATGGAGATATGAACACAACAAGCTAAGTAAATGGGACAAAGTCAGAAGAGCATCAAATAATCACAAGTAAGGTTATTAATTATGATGAAATACAATTCAATCATTCAAATGAAACATCACACAATGTTACCCGATCCATTGTGAGATTAGAGAAATTACATCCGCTTCAACCCAGATTGAAGAGTTTTATCGCAACTCAAATCAGACTAAACCCAGGTGTCGAGCTCTATTTCAATTTTCTTATTTAACTTATATTAAGCCCAGCCCACTTAATACAGATTACTCAACATTAAACTAAGGAAATACTTTTCTTAAAAAAAATTTTAAAAATTGGAGTTGCTAACCATTGTAATTGGTAAAAAATAAAATTAAGGTTTTCGAGTGGGAAAACCCTAATTTGACCACTAATCTACGAATTTTCTAAGAAAATGATTTTTAAAAAAAATAAACCAAAGAAAACCAAGTTCCAAGCTAACCTATTAAGACTAAGTCACTATATGAAATTAAAGAAAAAATTGATGGGCTATTATTTTTATAATTTTTTTGAAAATATTAAAAATATATTTAAATATATAAAAGATGACTAAAGTGATTTTTTATTTTTTTTATTACGAATTTCGAAGAAAAAGTGGAAATTTTTTTTTATTTTTTATGTGGTTGCCCCAAAGATATCTACGTATTCGCTAGTTGGGATTAAACCAGTCGTAATTCTCTTTTTATAAAATCTTTATTGGGTAAATTCTTTTTATTTCAAAAATCGAGTCAGGTTTATATTTATTTATTAATTTATTATTTTTTTAAAAAAACCTAAGAAATCTAATTTTCCCAAATTAAAGAAATCTTAACTAACTTTATCTTTTTGAGAACCTCAGTTAAGATTTTATAAGCCACTACATATCAAAATATTTTTTCTAAGTCCTAACTATAAGATATATTAAAGATATGGTTGGATACATATCTTCATGCATATATTTTCTGAATTAAAATCACAAGATACATATCTTAATACGTATCTTTTCCAAATCTTAATTATAAGATACTCTTAATATATGTTTATTTTTCAAGAAAACACGATTTTTATTAAAAAAATGTAATTTTTAATTAACTAAATTTTACGGAAAATTAAGATTATCTAAAGAATAAAAACATAATGCAAAAACAATAATAGACCTGCACTTAAAAAAATAGATTAGTAAAAAAAAAAACAATAAAACTAACTAATAAAACAAATAAATAATTAAAAATAAAAAATAAAAATTTACCTACGCATCGAGTCGCACATGATCATTGTCGTATGTATTATATTTCGGATTGCATGTGCTTCACTGAATTGAAGATGTAGGCTTCGATCAGTCTTTGGATTATGGCATCAGGGAGCTTCGTTGATCAACTAGGACGTGTTTCTATGTGGCTTAAGTGTGAACGTGGCAAGGAGTATTTATTCGGTGGCATCAGGGACATCGTGCATGTAGATACTTCGAGGGATGTGGAGATTGGAGTTGCTAGCGTCAGGGGATTCTCCAACCGTGCAATGTTAGGTAGTTCATTCAAGGGATGCTCCAATGCTTCTGCGTGCAGTTGGTCAGGCGAGATTGCTATTTGGATTGTCGGCTAGGATTTGCATGGGGTTGTGTAGTTGATCAGTATGGAGTGATCAGCATTGGATGAGGAGATGCTATCCATGCCAATTCGTGTGCATTATCTTTGTCAGGGTGAATTGCGATTGTAGCTTGTCAGGGAACAACAGATTGCGATGGATTGTTGAAGTTCGGATCGATGGGAGAGGAGTGAATGATCCTTTACTTCGTGGATTCGAAATTCGAAAATTGGGAAAATTGGGATTGAAGTTGTCAGAACTTCATGAATTGTAGAAATTGGACGTTAGACTTTTGATTTCGAAATTGGAAATTTAGAATTGGAAATTTGGCTTTGTGGAGAATATAAAAAAAAATCCACCCCAACAATGGGTGTGATATTTGTAAACCTTTAATCATATCTTCCGTATCTTTAATACAAAAGATACGATTGCGATTCTTCACAAATTTAACCTAACTTCTTTAAACCTTGCTTAATTCGAGCTTTCAATTTTTCAATGCCCAATCCGATCCAATCAAATATTGCTCAATAACTTATCTAATAAATCCTAAGTCTATTCTAACCCAATATAAATTAGATAAAAAAATCTACTTTAAATCAGACTGGGCAAAAAATTATCTTAATAAAGCCCAACTTCTCCAATAATTTAAAATTTATTAAATTAATCACACTTCGTTATTCGATTTGATATTAAACAATCCATTACAATTCGATATAATATAACTCATCTCGATTCGTTACGACATAACTCTATACAATATAACACCACTTGATATGATACAATGTGATACCATATAATACGACTCAACTCTCTCTTTTTTATTTTTTCATTTTTTCTTTTAATTTTCTCTTTTTTATTTTTATTTTTATTTTTCTATTTATTTAACCTAGCTCAATTAACGGAAAATGAGAAAAATAGCAAAAATAAGGTATCTACACCAAGCTTATGCAATAGAGAGCACCCTTTTCTCATGATTGCCTTTGAACTATGGCCCCCACCCTTGCCGTAACCTCCTCACTTGTCACTTAGTTCAATTAAAATTGGGAAAAAAACTATTTTAATTATCCTCATCAAAGGAAGTTGGTATTTGACTTGATAATCTTAATCGTTCCCCTTAATGAGTGTTATGCATGTCTAGTTTCATTTTAGTTAAATAAATGTTAGCTATAATTAGGAGTGACCAAATAAGCTCATATAATATAGAAACAATGAAAACATATAGAACAACACACCAAAGAGTTCAATTCCTATCATAACTAAGTATCATACACACACATGGCATGTACATAACCAACTAATTACAAACAAAATAAGAAGTACTCTTAAGTCTCCAGATACTTTAATACAGTATCCAACAAGCGGTGAAACTACTATCCCAACTTACTTGTTTAGATGCTTACTACAGCAAATTCGAGCTATCAACAATCTGACCACTAGGAGATCCTATACACACACAAAACCCAAATTCAGTTTTTGTAATAATTACGAAAACATTAAAGTTTGATCTAAAATGGTTATATATATATATATATATATATTATCTCAATAATATATAGCTTTATTATTATTATATATATATTGAGTTAAGTTGTTGTCGAGCTTAGTTTTTTTACCCTCCCAATTCTTTTATAAAATTAAGTCTTTTATAAACCGATCAGTACTAAACCCTACCCATTTAATACTAAGCCTCTACTAAGGTTTAAAGAAAACCGTTTTTCAATTTAAAAATGTATTGGAGTCACTACCCAACCAGAGTCAAGAAAAAGTTAAGTTATAAACAATTAGATAGATTGGTTATAACTTAACTACTAGTCCTAACAAGAAAACCAAAAATAATTTTTGAAAATTAGAGATCTAGATTCAGGGGTTATAAATTTTAAACCCTTACGAGTACCATTAACTTTTCAAATTCAAAATTAATTTTAAAAATCACCTTTTTAATTTCATGAAACTTGATTGTTAATTACTCTAGTTGGATAACTTAAGTAATTTAGGAAAAAGGGAAATTATATTTTTTTTAATTTTTATCATTGCCCCGTAGGTGCCTACGTACCTACGTACCTACTATTCAAGATCAAATGTACGTAGTTTTTTTATAAAAACTTTAGCGAGTGATTTGATTTTAAATTTTGAAAAAAAGGTCGGATTTACGTTTTTACTCAATTTAATTTATTCAAGGAAATTCTCTTAAAGGGATTCTAAATGGTATTTTATTTTTAGAAACTTTAAAATAGTCCTAATTTGGAAAGGATTCATTTATTTCATTTATTTTTAGAAAACTTGATTTTTTTAAGTATTAAAACAATTTTTATTTGCTAACCTATTTATTTATTTTTATTTTTATTATATTATCTTATTTATTTTAATACTTATTTTTATCTATTTCTATTAAACTAAAAAAAAAAGTAAATAGATTACTTCTTCTTTTTTTTCTCTTTTCTTTCTTTCTTTTTTTCCCTTCTTCTTTTTTTTTTTAGTTTTCATTTACAATTATAAAGAAAAGAAAAGAAACAATAAATAAATAAATCAAACAACAATAACAACAACTAAAAAAAGAAAATAAATAAATAAAATAAAATAAGGCTTTGAGTGTAGTGGCCATGCAGGTGAGACTTGGAGTGGACTTTAGGTCAAGTGGCTGGGTTTGGACCGGATCATGAGTCGGTTGTCGAACCAAATCGGGTCGTTCTCTAACTCCTCTTCAACAACAGTAGTTAATCACAGTTCAAGGTGATTTTGATCAAATTTCTTGTAGGTGAGGATGGATTTATGTGTTTTAGATTGAAGATAAGGGGGGTAGGCTTGACGCCGTGGCTATTGGAGGTGCTTTCGAAGGTGGTACGAAGTGGCGGTCGATAGTAGTTGACACGATAGTTAGGAGGTGTTTGTTGGGTTCAAATTGGTAGTTAAGGTAGGGGTTTTGAAGTATAGGGAGCTCGGTCGTGGACTTAGTTTGGGCCTAAGGTGGTCGAAGGTGGTGGTTTGAA